>JAPQWV010002634.1:0-53188 GCA_027422505.1 Craterostigma plantagineum | reverse complement strand
CGGCGGCTAGATGGAAAAGGGAGGGTTTCAGAAGAGAGAGTAGGGTTTTTTAGTTGTTGAGGGATCGAAAAACATACATCCAAATGGTCACTTCAACAGTTGTTTTGCTTGAACAATTCAAAAATATTGTTTCCATCAAAAACATATTTGTGAAATATGTTTGTATTTATATTATAATATGCTTTACTTGTTACGTTCAAGATTCATATATTTTCTCCCATTTACATATTTTACATCTTCATTGATTTTTAGACAATATACTATCAGAATACAATTTAATAATTCAAACTAGTTTCTTCTGCCCGTTCATTGCACAAGTCATAATTATCTATAACTATTTTAGTCGATTATACACATTAATTAACCATTTAATTAACTAAAAAAAGAATCAAATTTTATAAAACATGAGTGATTAGTTTTTAGAAAGTAGGATGTGGGCTAAGCCCTTAAGAAATAATTAATTAAAAAAATTAATGGACATGATACGTGTCTAACACTACAAGAAAACTACATTTAAAAGCAGATATAGGATACGCATGTTTGTACAAAATCAATTAAATCAATAAAGAATAATAAAGGATAGGCAAATATGAGTAGTCAAAATTGCTCCTCAACCCTTGCCAAAACTCCCGCTCTTTTAATCGATGCCCTAATCCCAAATCCCTCCGATTAGATCACCTGAGCAATCTCGCGAAAATGCTTGATTCCGAGTCAGACACAGATTCTATAGAACGCTTCGTCTCATCTGAAGAAGTGAAAGAGAAGAGAAACTGCAAGCAATAATGACTGCTCAAGGAACCCAGAGAAGTTATCAGCCTACGAAAAAACAGAGGCTTGAGAGAATCGAAGAGAACAGAAAGAGGATGGAATCACTAGGACTGCATAAAATCGCGAGCTCTTTGATGGGTGGTTCTCTTAAAAATTCACAGAAAGCATTGAGTGATAAGAAGGGCAAGAAAAAAATGGTTGACGAAGATGATGACTATGATCCCAACAAAGAAGATGGAGGCGCAGATGACAGCGACGAGGATTTTTCTGTTTCGGTGAAAAAAGTAATCCCTTTTACTGTCACATTTTTAATTTGTTGGAGACCATTTACTTTAATATGGTTTGCTTCTTGCCTTTTGTTCATTTGGTCCTTCGCACTTGTTCATTCTGAAGTTATCTGTAAAGGAAAATGTGCAGTTTAGGATTTTATGTGCTATGTAATCTGCAAGCTATCTGTTTTTTTATGTTATAGCGATGACAATGTTTTTCTATTGAAAATAATCTCACTCGCTGATCTCGTTATTAAATTTTACTCTTTTTTCTCTCAAGTGAATATGGATGATACAAATCTTTTGCAACATATGGCTGCCAATGAAGATTTCAATTTGTTCAGGATATCATTTAAGAAGCTACATTTTCTGGTGTTCACCTTCGATGCGGTATCCATGAACTTCTCATGAACTATTAGATCAAATTATTTTGTGCATCTAGTTTTTGCCATAATATTCTTTTTGTTACGTCTCCAAGTTATTTGGTGTAAGTGATATATCCCTTGAACTCTTCGCTCCAGGCTAAGAGCGGCAGCTCAACTCCTAATAAGCTTGGCCGTGTCCAAAAGCCTTCAATGGAGTCCGATTTTGTAGATGATGATGATGCCCTAAAGCAGGTGATGTCACAAATTCTATTTCATTGATTTTTCAAATTGTTTTTGTGGTAATGTATTCGTGGAAATGCGCCCATTTAGTGCTGATAGCTCCGAATGATTAACAATATTTGCAGGCGATTGCTCTATCACTGCAAGATTGTGCAGGATTTTTGGATGTAAATACTGCTCTCCGTCTCAAACTAGTGATTTTTGTAATGTGAAAGTTGTGAATTCCAAACTCCCGCTTATGTTAAGGAATCAAATACTGGTAAAAGAAGGAAACTCTCAGTGTCGATCCAGCTAAGAGGAAAGGAAAGAAATCGGTATGACATTGCTGCTGGATTACTCAGATTCTTCTAAAAACAAAAGATGTAAACTTTCTCATTTTCTTTTAAACACGTTAACAGATTACCAATCGAGTGCAAATGTCAGAAGACGAAGTGCTTATCCACTTCTTTCAATTTGATGGTAATCTATAGTAATCTTCCTCATGACATGCCTTTGTTTAGTTTAGCCTCTACCTCGATTAGTGCTTCATTGTAGTTAATATTATTTTGACAGAAACTGGGAAAGGGAGCTTGAACTCAGGGATTTAGAAAGAATGGCCAAAGCCCACGATTTTACATGTCAGAGAAGGAGATGGCTGATATGATTTATTATTTCGATAGCGATGGAGATGGAAAGGTTGTTCTTTGTGATTATATTTCATATTTCTTTTACTGGTAACTTTGGTGCTTACTCGCGTACACATTGTTTTGCAGATAACTCTGATGATTTTCGCAAGATTATTGTTCGATGCAATTTGTTAAAAGATTCTGTTGCGACTGGTTAGAAGTAACAAAGGGAATTATGGAGAAATGATTCATAGATAGCCATTCAGAATCCTCTCAAGTATCAGAATATAAGTTAGTCTCAAAACTTGCAAGTATTTCTACTTGGGGATACACCTTGTATTAGATGTATTGTCAAACGCTAGCATCGATGATAGGTTTGTATTCGAACTTCTACCAACATACAACACATCTCAAGTTTAGTAAATTCTTAATTTCATATTATGATTGTTTTAATTTAATTATATGTTGGCGTCGACCCATCTTGGAAAGGAGGCTGTTGATAAGATGTGGGCGTGTGGTATAGATCAGTCGCCCTTTGATGCTGCAGAATAAAAAGAAAAATTAAATAATCATCACCATCTATAGCTACCATGTATAGCTGAGTGATTAAGAGTACATAACTCTTTTTGCCGTTACAATATAGGCATACCAATATACGTGTCTATGTATTAATCTATCTAGTACATGAAAAGTGATAGACATATAGCAATGGTCTTCCAATTACTTGGTATGACATGCATTTTTAGTTGATTAGAATATTAATTGTACCAAATCAAGTTTTTTTTTATATACGTACAATTAAATTATATATAATTAAAATTAAATTTTAGGTCATCTAATGAATGATATAACAACTAACGCTTCAGCTAATACCATATATCATAGCATATAGGGATCGAGTGTGCGCTAATACGCGTATGTATAGATACATATTATTATTGATTTCACATATAAATGAATGCTTATTTATGTACCAAAATGAATTGAGAAATATACCTGTAACTGTAGACTCGCAGCAAGTGCAGATAAAAGATGATGGGCAGAAGGCATATTGTGAAGCTGATGAGGTGTCATAATGTTCATGCCATTAGATGTCGTTGATGCTCAATGGCTACTTGTAATGATAATATGTTGTTCGATATTAATTTGCTTCTCATCGCATCAACTTGTGCTTGTAATTGTCCCATGTGTTGATCACTTCGTCTAATATCGAAGCTTTGTCAGTCTGGATAAATAAGAACTGATTCATATATACGATACGGTATTATTATATATAGATTAAATAAAAAAATTGCATGCATGTGTAAGCAAAATAGGACGATCATATGCACGTTTAAAGCTAATCATAATATATATATATATATGAGAGAGAGAGGTTCGCTATGGTGTTCTCCTCAACCACCGTGGGTACCATAAGCTAATCTCTATTTTTTTTTTGCATTTTTTTCGATTCCCACAACGCCAACACCTCCTAGACCATCTCATATACATTACTAACCCAAATCGCACTTTCTAACACTTTAATTTTTAAGAAAATCACCACTGGGGTATGTCGTCCACATGTGAATAATAAGTAATGAATTTTCTTAAATTAACGTGTTAGAGAGGGCGATTTGGGTTAGCAATGGATATGAGATGGTCTACGGAGGTGTTAGCATTGTTGGGAATCGAAGAAACGCAAAAAATATAGAGATTTGTTTATGGTGCCAACGGTGGTTGCTCACTGTAGGTGGGCACCATAGCAAACCTCTATACATATATGCTATTACGGAAGTGATATTTGCATATGTTATCTAGATGATTAGATGATCTATTGTCGGAAGTAATCATTTGAGCCACATAGTTTTACGGAATAAACACATGAAGATATGATGACATATATTTACTTGCATTCGTACCTTGGTGGAATTGGGGATCATTTTCTGCAACGTGCTTATCTTTTGATTAATCTTGTCTCTTCTTTCTACGAACACTCAAATAAGTTAAACATAACATACATAAGATTTAGTAGAACATTTATTGTATAGTATAATAGTAGGTAGCATCAAACTATATTGTTACAATAGAATCATATATTTCATCATGGAAAATATTAAAGAAATCGCGGCTCACTCTTTCAGACTCGCTATGAGCTGCTGCTGATGCAGCCACCGCCTTGGTCTTCTTCGATGATGACGTCGTCGTCGTCTCATTATTATTCCTCTCTTTCTCTGACAATAATCCACGTCGTTTGTTTCCGTCTACAATCATATCATTATAAACTCAAACATGAGATTACTCAGTATAAGCATAATAAAAAAAATAAGACCAATTTAACAATATTAACACGTTCTTTTTTCTTTTTAAAGAAATAATTCAAGAAATATGACTTATATGATACATGCCTGAGACATGCCGCAGCAGAAGCTCTTATTATTCTCGTGGAAATCGTACCCTCGTCCAAATAGTTTCCTTTTGCTTCGATATACTATTATTGTTGCCATTATTATAATTACAGCCCAGCGCGTATCGCCCCTGCTACTTATCATAGTCGTCGTCATGGTGGGAGAATTATCAGAGCTGGGCGAATAATTAGCAGTTTCCAAAGGAGGGAAGAAGTCAACGTTGACTTTGGGGTCGGACTTTGTGGCTTGGTCAACTACGGACTGTAGCGTGCCACTGTCATTTGCCTGATAACAATAGGCCTTCCATCAATGGCTGCCCATTTATCCACTTTAATTCCGATACCTCATCATCATACTTCTCCAGCCTTGATTATATATATATAAAAAAAAAAGAAAAAGTAAAGAAAAGACCTTTGTGTATAGTAAGTCATTATGTAACAAAATAATACCTCGTCGTGTGATTTGTTGTGAGAACAGATGATGTTATAATAGTAGGGATTACGAGAGAAATAACACGTACGTACCGTGATAGTTGTTGGTGGTGATCTTGAGCGGCCAACTGCTTATTGTTGGAAGCTGATGATGAATAATTATAAGTAGCATCGAAAGACTTCATTGTATCTCCAGATTTTTCGCTACATCTCTCTTTCGGATTCCAACTCGGCACTCTTTGATTATTCATCGGCATGTTTTGCTTTATTTGAATCGCGTTCGTTCGTTGCTTTTCGTTTCATTTGTAGTCAATCTTCGGACATGCATGTGAACATAATATCTTGTCATCCACCATATGCAGCAGAGACGGTCATAGCATATATGTCATCGTGTACGTAAGCATTTGTTGGGAATTAAACCTGCCCGTGTTATTACTGAATATTAAATAGAACGAAAGTGACGAAACAAAAGATTTGGCGTAAAACCAACCGCTGAGTTGATCCAAGTGGTAGCGACTTGCTATCGCTTAAGCAGTGTCTCATAATAAGTCTTAATCGAGTTGGTCCAAGTTGTAAGCGGCGCTTCTCAGAATAACTCTATAATTAGGTTAGAGAGGAAAAAAACCCGGAATTACCGAAGAATAATCAACTAAAAACTGCAAATGCAATTTCTTTCAAGATTCACTTGCGCAAAATGAAAATTGACAATTAGAAAACCAATTGTCTACGCGTACTTGATCAGTTAATTAATTTTATTATTTTGAACTAAAACGGTAAACTCAAATACTTACTTCAATCCAAGTGACAGCGCAGCCCAAGATAGGGTAGTATATATGCACACGCGTTCATCATTGCTCCAACAAAAAGATATGTCCACAGATTATATTTAATATTTTTTCACATAAGGGATAGATTTGATGTTGAGTACAAACCAGCAGGCGGTTAAGTGGGTTTGGGAAATCGAAGATTTGGACAGTAGCTGACGAGGCAAGAGTAGTTTGCCACGCGTCACAGCCGCAGGCGGTAGATTGGAATCGATCAACTTTAGTGCAAGGGGGCTTGCATTTGGGAAAAAAGTATATATGTATATATTGTATAATACGTATGTATATATATATATATGTTTAAAACACTAGTGTTGGATTGCGCCGATTTCAGTATGTCACGTCTGTAGACTGTAATTGAAGTAGCTTCAATATTCACATCAACGAAGAATTTATTGACACTGATCGTTGGACAAGCATAGTTTGAGAGCATATTCAAGCACATAACAACCTATTTACTTACCTAGCATGTCAAAATTTGACATATGTGCATCAAAAGCTTACCCACATAGACCATGACATTGAAGCTTATAAGCGCGCAAAAGTAGGTGCTATGTACAAACACAACGGTAAAATATGAAAGTTGTCAAGTCTTTGACTGATGTTTCATGATTGGAATCGATGGCTTTCCTTTTGTTTGATGAAGACTCTTGTTGTTCGCCTAACGAAGGCTCCGACCATTGTAGCGAGCAGTGCGATAATAATTGCACTGGGTGGATGGTCCAGTCATTCATGTGTATTGATATTATTTGATATGGTATAATAATTGTATGGCTTGTAATGTAGTGTGGATCGCTCGACGTCAAATCTGCGTTCCTGAATTATATCTTTTAGACCCGATTGGACCGTCGGTTCGGAACGGAAAATCGCGATTTGGCTGGAATTTCGGTTTGATCCCGATCCGGTTTTCGATTATTTTATTTCTTTAAAGAAGAAAGAAATACAAAAATATGATGACGTACAAAAAAATGAGTAGGTTTACAAAAGAATATCAGTTGGTCAAGCGGTAAAAGCTTTGAAGATTGAATTTTTAAAGTGGGTTTAGGTTCAATTCCCCTCTAACAACACATTTATCTTAATTTTATAATTAACTTATTATATTTTATTTTTATTAAGTTAAAGATTTAATTTTTTGGCATCCCATGATACTATTAATTTTTAATCGCCAACAATTTACTTTTATTTAATTTTGACCCATAATTTTATATAAGAGAATAAAACTAATTTGGAAAATATTTCATCTATATAAATAAATATACTTCTATATTATATGATTTATTCATTCATTAAATATATCTTTATTATATCTAGAGATCCGGTTTTTACTCCGGTTTGACTTAAGTTTTATACCGATTAAATCTTAAATCACTAAACTTTTTGGTGTGATACGAAAATTCGGTTTCAGAATCATGGTATGCATAGAAAATAAATTTTGACCAATAATTTTATAAAAAATAAAACTAGTTTGGAAAATATTTCATAAAGATATATATATATATATATAGTTTCTATATTATTTGATTTATTAATTCATGAAATATATATTTATTATATCTAGCGATACCGGGTTTACTCTGGTTTCATTTTATTTTATACCGATTAAACCTTAAATCACTAAATTTTTTGGTGCGGTTCGAAATTCAGTTTCAGAACCATGGTATGCATAGAAAATGAACAATTATGTGTTTGAGATGATTTATTTAGTAAACTATTCGTATGCCCAATGTACCTTTTCTTCGGATTCGATTCGATTATGTCTTCTCCGTAAAATCTAACAACAATTCAGCTTCTTTTTCCTAGTCGCAAATATGCTATCCATTTCATCAGATAAAATAACCTGAACGCAGCCTACACAGAAGAATAGTGTAGTTAGAGATACTCACTGTGATATATACTTAAAACTCTTACCTTGCAAATGGTGATTGAAATTCTTTGTTGCAGTATAAGCATGATCACATATATGGAAGGCTCCATAGCTTTTTCGACATTCTGGCATATGATGACATAGTGTGGCTGTTCTAGATTTGTAATCTGGGCTATAACCGTTGTTCAGAAAGATTTAACCTACAAAAGGAATATGAGAGGAAATCAATGTGCACTAATGAGAATTGTTGAGGGTCATATATCTTAATAATATAATGCGATGAACTGTTACCGGGTATTATGTTGTTTTGTTATGTAGCTCAACTTTTCAAACTTGTGTTGTTATTGAATGTTGAGTTAGTTGCTTTTTTTTGTGTAATTGTTGCGAGATAGCCGCCATTATGTAGTACTTGTTATTGACCAGCAAGAAAATTTTAAATAAAGTTATATAGCATGATGCTTTATGGGTATAAAATGAGAGATGAGAAATTATTTTATTTACGAGCAGAGTAGAAAACACACCATTGTGTAATTCACTAGTTTGCATTATTGGAGGATATATAGTATGGTAGTGCTACCTGTAGTGCCGACTGAAATTCCTGAATGAAATGGTAAACATAATGAGTATATTTTATTGTAGACTTCATGTTTAAATTTAATGTGATTTACACCTTTAAATGTATTGACCGAAAGTCTCATAGCCGAGATTATTGGTAATTAGTGAACATGCTCGACAAGGTAAGGTGCTTCAAACTCCAAATGTTCTTCCCAAGGTTAGTCGCATAGGCCTCCGTCTATGTCAATGTATTATAATATGATGTATAAAATTTTGGTCTTCTTCCTAACATCGTGAGTGGCACGTGATGTATTTCAGGGAAAAATCAGGTATAATTGTCTATAAATTGTACGATTTTAAAACTTATTGTTCCTATATGCCACACCTAATTAGCGGTCCCTATAATGCACACCCCCTAGTTACGGACGAAAAAAATTATAAGCTGAAAAATTATATTTCATCTACAAATTAAATCATAAATTCTAAAATTAAAATTTAGAATAATTATATTTTAACCACACACATAAATTGTTCAGAAAGTATAGTGTACTACCTCTGTCCCACTAATTTTATCACATTTTGCCATTTCGGGCGTCCCACTAATTTTATCACCTTTCCTTATTAGCAACAAAAAAAAACTATCACAAACAATCAATAATAATATTAAATTTCTTAAAAAACATGTCAATATACACTTTATTACATTTTCATTGTACTATATATTATAATAATAACACCTTAATATCGTGCCCACCAAGATATGTGATAAAATAACGGGACGGAGGGAGTATCATATCATGTAAAAGAGTTTGCTTCAATTTATTGGATTTTACACTTAACTTTTACATTGTTCTTTTCGTAAATTAATTGAATTCAGATCACCAAGGACACGAAACGGAAGGATGCAGCACCTTAAGAACAGTGGGGTTTCAATGAAGAACAAGTTCATAACGTTTTGCGATCATCACAGAAGGGTTTTGAGCGTAGATGTGATGTGGGTTTTACTGGATTCTCATCCTTGGCAACCGAAAAATCACTCTCGAGTGAGTTTAGCGGAAGGGTATGTTCAAATTTCTAATTTCTTATTGATTGTTTGTTTAGTTCACATTTAATGGTGTTTGAATCGTATTTACTGTTAACCGAAGGGATTGATTGATAATGGAGTGTTGGTAAGGAGCTCTATTTTTATTTATGCCCTTGGATGTTCAAATTTCATGTGGGTTGATTGTTGATTTTAAGTGATGGTTACATTGATGCATAATCTGAATCTGAAACAGAGTAAGACTGTGTCTTCAGATAAGTGCCTTCACTGCTTCACACTTGACTTTTGCATCATAAGAGAAATACTTGTTGCATTTCCCCTTTGTGTTTGTGTAACTGAAAGCAAGTTTATGGTATCCATACTCTCTGTAGCTGGTTATCGACATTTAAAAATACACGTATTTTGATGGCAATGTTATAATTCTATGTAAATAACGTCAATGATGCTACTTCAACAGACATTTTCTGAAAACCGACATTAAAACACTCGTATTTATTGTTTAGCAATGGGGATTAATCATTTGGAAATGATATATTGATAGGCATCATTTTGTTTGCCCAACTGATGCTGGTGCTTAATTTTTCTTCTTTCTAAGCATATTGACCAGTTCTTGAATGATTTTGTTGCGACTGTAAACACATAACATGATTTATGTGTGGTCATTGCAGCCAGCACAATATGCAACTTTGTATATAGATGCGCAGCTTAGCAAAAGAAATGAAAATTATTTCCGTATCAATTGTAGTTATGTCTGTGTTTAAAATTTTGTTTTGCTTTTCTAACTTTTGAGCTCATGTCATGATTCTGTCCTAATGAGAGTTTTCTTTGCTTTATCTCAGGCTTCTCATCGAGTTTGTGTGGGTAAGTACGTCGTGTATCTTTATTACGAGTACACATTTCATTTGAAGCAAGTGAAAAGTGGTGCAGAGCTAATCTCCCCTTGACGAATTTAAAAATAAAAAATCGAAGTTTTTGGGTTATACGGACAATTAAGCTAATCATGCACAGTTTACCTTACTCTTCGCCTTTGAAGGTTTTAGCTCACCTCTGTCCTGTTTAAATTTGGTATGCGTATGTTGGCGATTTATCTTTTCGATGAATAAGCTGAGGTGTTTATGCTATAATTGTCATTTATTACATTAACCATGCTAATTATGATGGTGGTATTCAGAACAATCTGTAGCTTCATCAGAAATGAACTGATATTGCTGTGGCAGGTAATTATTATAGCATAATCAGACATCAATTGACCAGACAACAAGCGTTGACTTCTCATCCATCATTTCAACTGACAACTCGAGGTGAATACAGCCTGAGGAGTTGTTCATTTGCTCGATATTTTGCATCCAAAACTACAGAGCCAAACAAAGAATCTAAGGTTTACTGCTTAATCCCTCTTATGAAGTATTGAATAGATACTTCCTCCTCATCTACATCAGCTGTATGAACTTCTTTACGATTACAAGATAAGCTTAGGATAATGATTCAGCAATTCCCACATACGTGAGCTTCATGTTAGCCGGAACAATGCGTGCAATACTAGTTATAATTGGCTGGCAATATGTAAATTAGTAGCGTATTTGAGTGTTTGCCAACGACCCTTTGCAGTTATCATCAGTATTTCGTGTTATTTTCAACAAACACAATTTCTTCTCTTTGCTTTTTGCAGAGTCGTAAAGAAGTGTCGACCATTGAAGATCCCTTTGACGCCCCAACATATAATATCCCTGAGAAACCAGTGACATTCACTGAGGGTGCTTCGTATAGTCTAATCATACTTGCAGGTCTTGGCGTTGCTGCAGCTGCAGCTTATGGGGTTTTTAATGAACTTATATTCCAACCAAAGGAGTGAGTTGAAATGCCGAATTAAATAGATATTTGCAGCTCATGGGGTTTCTCATTTGTGTCGATGTTCTATGTAGGTACAAAATATTCAACAAGGCTTTAGAGAGGATTCAAAACGATAGCCAAGTAAAGCTCTTTTTCCTTTTCCCTTATTCTCATCGGTTTCTTAACGTGAGAATGGATTTCTTAAATCAATCATTGCATTTCATATTATTTTTTCTTGACAATATGATGCTGAAGGTTAGGGTGAGGATTGGGTCGCCCATCACGGGTTATGGATCAGAGAGTAGGAATCGAGCTGCTCGTCAACGAGTTCCTAATAAAGTATGGACAGATGAAGATGGCGTCGAGCACATTATGGTAATAATATCAATCCCATTATTATTATATGATGATGTCTTATTATTATAACTTCATTAAACAGCAGCTTTTCGTTATTTCTGCCAAAGGTTAATTTCCACATCAGAGGACCACATGGAGCTGGGAAAGTGTTCACAGAGATGTTCAAGGACAAACAAGACAAGCAATGGAAGTTCATCTACTTGATTGTTGAGCTCACTTCGCCTTCTCCCGCCCAATTAATGCTCGAATCTTACGTTCCCGCCCTGAGACTGTTGATTAAAACCTTTATCAGATCTTTTGAGTGAGATTGCTTCATATTTCGATCGAATCCCTGAACTAGTGCTGCAGTGTTTTACTTTACTAGAAAGGCATAGTTTCGAATGCATTAGTGGAAAAGAAAAACTGCATAATTTTGTTGACATTCTGATAAATCAAGATCCATGAATTGGGTTTTTAAGCGTTTCTTGATTTTGGGTCTAGTAAAACCTTTCTACAATTTTTATTTTAATTTTTCCACAAAGAGCAATTTGATCTTTGATTTATTGCATCAAACTACAGTTCTGTAACAGAACATGAACCACGATCAGCGCATATTTTCCGACACTTTAAACGTCTCATTACATAATTATCAGTGTTAGAATATCCAACTAAAAATGCCTGTCATTACCTCAGAACACAAACATCATAGTGCCAGATTGCATTAAGCGTATGCACAAAACAAAATTCTTCTCCTACAAACATGACAATCATTGCCAATGATCGAAAAATGGCCGAAGCCTCTACACCATATACTATACATCAGTTTGTCTGAACTTTCTTGCCATCTCTTGGCAGCACCAGAATCAATTCTGGCGATACGTTCGACGAATTGTTTCTCACCAGTCGCTATAATAGTGGCAAGGGAAAACCTCTCCTTCACAATTCCTCTCTCCAAGAGCCTTTGATGCAACTCATATCTCGGTATTATTCGTTTCTCCAAGTCATAACAAAGATACGAAGGGAAAACATCGAGGTACTCTAAAGATAATCCCAACTCATTGCAGAGATAGTCGATTTTCTTCTTGAGACTGCTCTCATGCTGATTGAGAATCCTAGCAGCTATCCTCACGATCGAACACAAGTTTGAGTGCTTTATTCCACGTTGTAAGAGGAAATTGAAACGCTGCTCTAGTTGATCGCTGGTTCCATTCAGCAGATAAAGGGATCTGATTGCGTATTTGTTCTCACCAACCCTATGCTGTGCAAGAAATTCAATTTCTTGAAGGAATGAGCATATGTTCTCTTTGAACTTATATTCTTTAAGCCCTCTGAGTAGTGCGTGTCCAAGGTGTCACGGCAAGTGCCGATGGTGTATGAACACAACAGAGAATCGTCTTTATTCTTCAATTGATGAAAGAACCATTTGCAAAGATCCATTGACTTTAAGATATGAGGCAGATTAGCCATTCTATTCCTACCAAACACGTGTGGATACTTCTCTTCGAGTGATCTCAGGTCTTTCCCATTTAGCCCAAGTGTTTCAGAATTCCGACACTGAAATGGCGTGTTGACTTGATTCAAAAGTTAAAATTAAGGGTTTTGAGAGAAGCAGCTCCCCGATTCATGCTTTGGAACGTCCAATATAGAGAAGAATTCGATCTTCTAATGAGATCTTCCTTCTTGTAATCTAAAAAACAGCTTTGCTTCTCTCCATCAGTTCACCAATCTTCCCCATCTCACAACCCAAATCGTAAAAGACCCGAACTTTTTCACAGACTTCAAGAACGCCATCGACTTCGCCTTCTATGCTAGTCGATAAGCCATGATCCACAAACAATACTTTCAAATCCCTCAACAAACCATCAAAGCCACCACACAAGACTTGTGGGAAAGACAAGCAAATACCAATTAGACTAAAACTATCAAACCATAACTATTCTTGATCTCATTTACCTTTCTTTCCAACTGGAAAGGCTCTGAATCGAACACAGAGCTTTCGGCTTTACACAAAAGTCCCATTTTACACCAAGGAAATCCCATACCAGCTAATGTGCAAACCACGCCAAATTTCTTATAATCCGAAAGAAAAACATGTCTTGACCAAGAGAACAATCGGAGTCACCATCGCTGCTCAACCCAATACTTTCCAAGAAGAAACTCGACTTCGTTAAGAGGATGGTACCTTAGATACCTCGTCAGTGAATGCAAGTACTCGGAAGTTGAAAAGGGTACTTTGGAGACGACCTTCCATAGTGAGTTAGGCGAGTTGGAGGCAATGTGCTCGGCGTATAGGTAAGGTATAGAGCGAGTGGTGTTAGATAATCAGTGACTGCTTTTTGTGATTGTTGGATGACTTTAGACCTGTGCCTTCCTGGGATTTTCGAGAAGGGTTTGTTGGTGGAAGTGGTTGAAAAGTGGTGGGAGACTTCGGCGGCGAAGGATGAGAATAGGGCGGTGGCGGTTGCAGTTGTTGTGCGGCGGAGGAGCATGGCGGTTCATTTCATGGGATGATTTTTCGCGATTTGAGGTTTTAGAATTTGAGGAGTTTGCGGACAAGTCGCAACTCGCAAGTACTCAAGAACCCTAGAAAAATTAGAGAACTGTTCGGACCCATTGAACTAACGTAAACCGTTTTTTACATCAAATTGAACAAGGAAAACTATAGGACTCGATGGAATACGAGATAATCCATTTTTTCCTAGTTTACCATGCTATTCTATTTTTTGTTCAGAATAAAAGTAAAATTCGGTGCTTAAATTATCCCAACACAATCACATAGCGGAATTTTGACGAACCATGGCTGTAACTTCATAATTCATATCGTGTGAGGTCGATAACAATTGTATTGATACTACTATTGAATGGTATATGATGAATAACTTCACCCCGAATAGACAATTACTTATCCCCAAGGACTTGACTTGACATTGTGAGTAGGTTCCTAACTTTCAAGCGAGAGGTCAGAAATTTGAATCCTGTCAGAGAACTTGATCGCCGTAGTTTGTGGGATCTTGATGTGGATCACATGGACCAGATGATTAGTCCTATTGGAAACTGTGGTCATCTCATAGCTTTCATTAATTACTTCATCGCGCTTGCTACTTTAATCTTTTATCAAATATTTGAATACTTATTAGTCTAAATTAGAGCGCTTAGTAATTTGCTACTTTAATCTTTTATCAAATATTTGAATAATTATTAGTCTAAATAGAGTTTCGGAATAGTCCTAGAAATAATTGATCTGTCCTCGTGGATCGTATCGAACTTACGTCCGTTTCCTCGTGGATCAATACTCGAACTTACGTCTGTTGTCCTCGTGGATCGTGGATCGATAGTCAAACATCAGTTTACTACTAAAACGACCTAATACTCGTACAAGTATTTTAGTGTGTCATGCGCTGCAATTAATGGTCACAAAGTGACCTATTAATTAATGTACATAAAGTAAGATCTATTTTATTAAAGGATTACAAATATAAAGAGCATGAAGCAATGATAAATATGATAAATAGACATCGATTGATTTGATTTCACATTAGAACCCTCAACATTCTAACATAGGAGATAACACATATTCTGACGCTCGATACACTATACACTACGACCCATGAATGATAGATAAATGCGTACAGGAGCCAATGAAGTCTATAATTTAACAACAGAATTCCATAACGGAAGACAAACGTACAAGGTGGAAGGAATTAGGGATGCTCTTCGGCCGGTGCTTTGTGGTAAACAATAGAGGCGTTCGAGCCCAAAGGATCGGCATGAAACTGCCCATAAAATGCATAAATGCCGACTGTCACGATGATCAGCACAACAAATCTCACCCATGCTTCGTAATGCAGCTGTAGTCAAAGAAAGAGATGAAATAAACAAATCAGACTAGACTAATTCTTTCATATGAAAAAAACATTCCCTGTTGGGTTGGTTGGGCTTTAATTGGACAAGCAAGCATTACCTGAGCAAATAAGAAATGTTGACAAAAATGCTGATTGATGGAATGATCGGAACTCCGGGACAAGAAAAACCTACTGGATCTGAATACAACTGCAAAGAATGAACAACGTAAAATGTTTGCACAAAGTGCATATGCTTGGACTCTATTGCATGTGCGTAAAGGGGGGCATACAAAATATCTTTAACATTCCTAACCCGTTAGCGTGTTTATCTACATTCCTCATGTTATCTAGTTTTCTTGGAAGTGAAAAGAGAAAATTTCACATTAAAAATGGGAAGTATCTTACTTGTCTCCGATAAAGAGCCCCAACACACAACAACTGCAATAACGGCAGCTAAAATAATAACAATGAATGAAGCTCCGATGCGGAAAAGAGACCCGCTAAAAATCCACAACAGGCAATTGCGAAGAGGCAAATCATGCCTTCAGCTCTGCTAGACATCCTCCTGTTTGAAGACTGGCTTGAAGTCTTGTCGTTCCAGCGGAGTGTTACCACGCAAGCACAAACAACCGAATACCCTGTCTGAAATCGATTTTTTCATCTTCAAATAAATTAAGATGAGGTAGAGTAGTAGTTTTATCTGTCTCGACATTAATTCATATGAGGGACAACATTTTCAACAACGCCACTCATGGGTGTAGTTTAAAGCAATCCAGATCAAATTAAGTCTTTTTAACTCAAGAGTCTGCTGAACTCCCTAGATAAATTAGCAGGCATGATGATATCACATAAATCATGTTGATCTGAAGATCAACTTCAAAAAATTGGTACTAGGAAGAGTGTTAATAAGTTAAGTAGATATATTTTGATGTGGGAAAATATCATCAACAAGCACCATCTTCACAGTGAGCACCTAATACTATGGACGAATATGCATATTCAAAGTAAAAAGTGGTAATCTTTGTACAGATGGAGAGTATCGACACAGGGCCTAAAGTTAGAAATAGACTGTTATATAAAAAATATATATGGAAAGAGTAGAAAAGTACCAGGGATCCAACTGAAAGAATGTGCGAGAGCACGCGCACATTAAGAAGCCCAGACAAGATGATCGCGATCAGACCGACCCAAATTTGCGAATGGATCGGGGTATGCCGTGTAGGATGCACTTTAGCAAATATAGCGGGTAGTAGACCGTCCCTTCCAAGTCCAAGATATAAACGAGACTGACAAATTGTAATGAAGAAATCACTAGTTACTGACACCAAGATTTTATACAAACAATGAATAGGCAGTGGTGCACATTTCATTAAACAAAATGCCCCCTTGACATCTAATATATTACTTGTCGTTCAGTTTTATCTATGTGAGGAGATTTATTTTTACGTTTCTATGATTTTTCGGTTATTAGAATTCTAAGATTAAGAAGGTCAATTACAGAATCATTGAGATTCACTTCACCTGAACATAAAGGCCAACTAAAAGGGTGTTGTAAGTCCGGCAACTGCACCAAAGCTGATTAAAACCGACACATATTTTAAACCTCGAGCAGTGAAGGCTTCTGCCAAAGGTGCATCTTCCCCAAGGTACTGGTATGGAACCATTCCAGTAATCACCAAGCAGACTCCAACATATAATACAACACAGGCTAAGAGGCTACCGATTATGCCCAACGGTAAGTCCCTCTGAAATAACCAAGTTAAACAAATAAGATTTGCAGATTCAAACTTGAGATTCTTTCACGTAGCAGAAGGAAGCAAGAACGATGTGGTCTTCAGCATATATGATTTACAACACACCTGAGGTCTCTTAGATTCTTCAGCAGAATTAGCAACTGCATCAATCCAACGTATGAAAAGAAAACGACAGTTGCTCCAGTCAATATTGATTTAAACCCTTTTGGAGCAAAAGGACTCCAATTAGAAACATCGACTTCAAAGATCCAACAATTATCACGAATATAACAATAATCACCTGCAGCAGCAGTATTGAAATATTTCGTTGTCGGCATCATATAAAACTCCCGACCAAGGATATAAAAAGACGATTTTGACGAAGAAAAATACATAAAAAAGTGTCAAACCTTGGTCACTGTCATAATCGAATTCAGTAATGAAGATTCTCCCACCCCCCAACACAGAACTAAAGTAAGAAGCACAAGGAGAATGGGAGCTAATATATTAATAGATAGTGCTCCAAAAACATCTTCCCATGGCCAACCCAGTCTGGGATGTTATCCGTGAGAAAAGAATAAGCTCCAGCACAGTCACTACATAGCTAGCCAGGCTACGTGCTATGCTAGCAGCACCAATATGGTAGTCGAGCATCAACTGAGCAAAAACAAGAAAAGCGGTGAGCTCATTAAAAGCGGAGTATGTGTACAAGTAAGCTCCCCCAACAACTGCTGGAAAGCGAGAAGCTAATTCAGCGTAACAGAGTGCATTTAGTACACAAGATGCTCCAGCAACTATGAAACTAACTGTAACTCCTGCAATGAGAAGCAAACGTATCAGTGAGATATTAGGCAGAAAAGAACAAAGTCTAAATCTCAATTCTGACATATTCAATAGATCTGCTTTGGATGGTCTACTTCAACGATCAACGGGTGATATATTCACCATCTTATAGGCTGTCACCTAATAGATACATCTTAATTGTGGAAAGAATCTCAATATTGAAGTGTAATGATAATTAGTAAAAGATTAGGTAATGGGCATGTAGTACAGAACTAGTTATCCAACTGTTTTGCAATGCACGCACTAATGATGATCACCAGGAGATATCATTGACTGGGTTCTAGCAGAATAAAATAGTAATCTCGATCCATATTCTGTTTACTTTTTAACAATAGATGCTGCTATGCATATTTTCTTACACTAAATTACTAATGATTTCTCAGATAATCGAGTCTCCTTCAAATTTTCCCAAAATGAGAAAACTGATTAAGTTTAAAACTCATAGTTAGATCAAAGCGCTTCAGATCAGAGCACTCTTCAGGAGTTAAACCTCACTAACGCAAAAAAAGTAACGAAACCTACGTGGACTCGTCGCGTATGACGTCGCAACGAAGTAGTAGCAGAAATCGAAGTAGTTGCATTAACACGAAATAATGAAGTACTGCAAAATCACGCTGACCTGACCGGCGTCGCGAGCCACAGTACCAGTGACGACGAAAATACCAGCTCCGATCGAAGCGCCAATCCCAATCAGAATCAAATCGAAGAGGCCTAGCCGCCGTTCAAGGCCGTGTCGGGAAGCCGAACGACGTCGGCGTCCGCCGCAGAAGCAATAGGCTTCGAGCGGAGAGCCGACGACCAGAATCGATCGAGGTGAGAGGATGTAGAGGACGATGACGATGAGGCGCCATCGGCGAGCTGAGCTCGATGGTCATGCGCGTGGTTGATTCAGAACGATGAGCCTGGTAAGTAAATAAATATCAGAGGAAGTATGTAGATTGGGTATCTATCTATCGCGGGTCTAATGAATGTGGTTACTGAAACTGAACCATGTACAATACAACAATGCTAGAGCGAACGGGGTTTTAAATGATTCGGGTCGAACTTTCGGGAAAACGGTCCTCCTCGAATCAAACATAGAAGAAAGAAAAGCCTATTTGTATTAAAAGCCATCTCGCGGTTAGTAGGAGGAAGTGGCATATAATTAATTATACTTCGAATTTGTCTACCAATTTCTTTAGACTCGTACAATATTATCGAACGCTACTAAATTAGTGTGGAGCCTAAATTGATAGCAAAAAGATATTTTACCACACAAATTAACTCTACGATCTCAAATTCTCCAGAAGTAAAACGAACGCCCGAGTTTTTACTAACTCATCAGAAGTGTTCACTTTTGTCTCTCGGATTCAGTGAGAATCAGAGATGTACAGAAGGTTGGTTCATAGAAGGGCACGGATATGCTAGATCGGAAGCGAATAAACGATGCTTTGGACAAACACTTGAGAGATCCTCGCCGTCCACTTCGAGGAACAAGCTCGCCGTACCGTCCACCTCAGCTGCAAAGTACGCCGACAATCGAGACAATTGGCCATCTTCCACTCTTGTACCAACAAGAAGTTCTCTGATGGTATTTGCGCATTACTTTCCTTTTATTAGCTCTGCTTTTTAGGCTTATTTGTTGTTCCCTTGGTTTAGTTGTTTGTGGATTGTCATATTGATGCTTTTGCTGTGTGGTTTACGTGTGGAGGAAATATGGAATTCGTCTCTTTTAGTCTTAGGCATCGACTTCGTTTTTTTATTTGTTTTAGTTATTATGATAATAGCATAGCCATTTGGTTGTAGATCTGTCTGTGCTTGTGATATTTCAGAAGATTGTGCGACTTATATGTAATTCAAGTGGTAACTTTTATTTGATAAATAATCGCCTTTTGATCTTGTTCATATTGAATTCCTCTGATGACTGATGTATTAGAACTGTTTGTTTAGACATCAACTAGATCTGAGAGTTTTCAGTAACCGTCTTCTTCTTTAGTTGTTTTTTCGAACGTGGCGAATTGTTGCCTCGTTTGCGCCTTCTCATGTGCTTACTGTACAGCTGTTCTGATGACCTTCTCGAAGCTTAGACCTCTTAATATCTATCTATCTATTATGATATGCTAACGAGAATGACCATTGTTTAGTCATATGACCTGATTATGTAAATTTAAAAAAACCTGCATTGATTCATGTGGATAGCTATTAACTAATACAGTAATATATCATTGTGTCCATTCGTTTTCATTGCAGAGGAATCTGAGACAGACAGCACAGAATCTGACGTCGTGGTTCGGATGGGATGATACCTCCTGGATTTCATGGTTTTGCAGCTTGAGAGGAAATGAGTTCTTCTGTGAAGTTGATGCTGATTATATTGAAGATGATTTCAATCTATGTGGATTGAGCAAAAGTCAAGTCCCATACTATGACTATGCTCTTGACTTAATTCTTGACATTGAGTCCTCAAACGGTAATCAGTTTTCCGCGTTTCCCTACCTGAAAAGCTTTATATGTGTATCTTTATTGAGCAACTCACCTTTTAAATTTCATTCACAATCTGTGATGATGATGCACACACGTAGATGACTCGTTTACCGAAGAACATAATGAATTAGTCGAATCAGCTGCTGAAATGCTCTATGGCTCATTCACGTCCGATACATTTGACAACCAAGGGAATGGCTGCAATGGTAAAACTCTCAAGTTTATTCGACCGTCCCTCTTTATCCTAACCATATCATTTTTTTTGTCAACTCTTGAAAACTTGAAAAGCTAGAGAAGTACAAAAACTACGATTTTGGGAGATGCCCGAGAGTTTACTGCTGCGGACAGCCTTGCCTTCCAGTAGGACAATCAGACATCCCCCGTTCAAGTACTGTAAAGATATTACTGTCCTAGATGTGAAGACATTAGCTATCCTCGATCGAAATACCAAGGCAGTATCCTCAACTCTTATTTTATGTTGCAACTTTTATCGTGCTCATGTGTGTGTGTGTGTGTTAGAAAGTGATGCACCATGGTTTAGTTTTCTTAACCAATCCAAAATAGATGTCGATGGAGCATACTTCGGAACAACCTCCCTCACCTCTTCTTCATGACTTATGGGCACCTAAAACCTCAGAAGCCAACTCAGAGTTATGTTCCTAGAGTTTTCGGGTTCAAGCTTAAGAAGAGCTAGCTAGCTAGCAGTCTGGTAAAAGGCTGGCTACCAATATGATGAGATTGGTCTGATATATGTTGTAGAATTTGTGTAGCCAATACATTTTAATTTGTAATGATATTTCTTGATAATGCCAGTTCGCTGGTAATAAATTTCTTATCTAAATAATCTTATAATTTTGCACAGATTCGAAACAGGTGAAATTTGTAAGTGCTAATAAGCTAGACAAGACGATTGTTATTATAACACGCAGAATTCACCGATTGTCTGAAATCACTTAAATAACACAAACTTCTGCATAACGTCTAACAGGGGGAAAAGATTCAGAGAACTTTCAAAAACAGTATTGGAAGGAAGGAGAATTGTTTTTTTAACTCTCGGTCTGCTCCCTCAACCTTCTGATGGTGCTCCTAACAGTCACGGCACTCGCAGTGCTGCATAAAACAAACGAAAAAAAAAACCACGAAACTTCAATCCATCTTCGGCCCGAATGGGATTGTTATGGAAATGAGCTGAGAGAGATATAGACTACGACTTACTTCAATGTGTATGCACCGCCTGCTTAACCTTGCCACAGTCCTTGCATCCCCATATACCAACGGTTTTCCTCTTCACAGCATACTGTATACAAGAACTTTCCATTTCACTCCAAAACGCAAAGGAAACAAATACATGGAAGCATAGTACTTAACTAAGAGCGATGTACTTCAACTTTATCATCATACCTTTCCACAGAACTCGCACATGTACTTACTGTGCTGGCTAACTTCCATCTTCTTGATCTGCTTCCTCAAACTGGCGCCATATCGGGTTCCTGGCGTCATTACGTATAAATAATCAAGCTTATGGGTCTCAAATATAAAAGATCACAGCACAGAAGAGAAGACTTAAACATATTAGTCTACAGATTTGAAGCTATGACATCCATTTTTAAATTTTAAGGTGATCATATATAGAGAATGTACTTCGTTATGTAGCAAGATTCATCACATATGTGACATAATTTGTAAGAATGTGGTCGCCTACCGTATTTCCCGACGATGCCGACCTTCTTGGTTCTCTTGGCCTATACAATAATCAACACAGTGAGTTTTTGTTTTGCTTAGATTAGTAAACAGCATAGAAAAAGGAACACATTTGCACCGTAACGGATGCATAACACATTAAGATAAATAGACAAACACTGACATATTTATCCGAATCACATTCACAACGCTGAGATTTTGAAAGGGCATTTTCAAGGTCACCAACATAGAGATATGTTTCAACAAAAACAAAAAGCAATCGGTTCCATAATGTTGAACTCATAAAAGACTGGAGGATGGAAGACAAAAACTACGACTATGTTCATCCTCGCAGAAAAACCAGAAAACGACAAGCCAAACAGGAAACCGATAAATTTAACCTAATGAAAACACAAACAACACTAATTTGAGCTAAGAACATACGAATGAAATCATAAATCGTGGAATACGCTTGTGCAAATTGCTAGAGAGAAAGATACCATTGGAGATCGAAGCTATTTGCCGCAAAAAGGAAGCCTAAAACTGCACCGGCGTCGAAGTCTGCGAAGCCAATTACGTGTTGGTTTTGTTTATATACGATGAGCTGACAATGCCCTACTTACGATATTTGGGCTTCCACTAATGGGCTCTGTAGAGTTTTGGGCCCAAAAGTATTGAAGTTTTTTTTTCCACGGTTCTTGGCAGCCATTACAAAGATTTATACTCCCTCCGTCCCGGTAAACTTTGTACATTTTACCAAATCGGTTGTAATACCGGGTCCCGTGCGTAAGTTGACCAATAAATTTGCATGCATATTATGTGATTATATGATTTCATATTTGGTATTTATTTAATTTAGTGACTATATGATATCTAACATTATTTAGAAATTTAATATCGAGTTTGAGGAATTATGAAATTAGGTTGTGTGGGTAATATAATTTCGAAATATGATAACTTAGAAATTTAGGGTTTCTTTTGAATAAATTTCAAACAAATGAATAAGGAGAAGTTCGAAATTAGTGGTTAAGGGATTTCGAAATCTAGGTGATGATTTGGAATTTAGGAAGAAGTTCCAAATTTGGATGAAGTTGGAAACAAGAAATTTCGAACTAATCTTCGAAATTTTCAAAGCATATGTTTCGACATCTTCTGATAGGGATTTCGAAAATTATTAGCAGCATATGTAATATTAAATAATGACTAATATAAGGTTTAAAATTGGTAAACGTACTAATCATTGAATTTACTACACAATTAAGATTGAGATAAGTCCAAACAATTGAAACTAAGTGAAAGTAGAAAGCAACTTAAAGTTAGGATAATAATATATTTAGCATCATATGTAGGGATTAGGACATATTAATTGCACATGGCACGATAATTTAGCTAACAAGAAAAGTAAAAGGAAAATAAGGATTAGGTTAATGTCTTTTGTCATTTATCTATTGTTCTACTCAAATGATAAATAAAGATAGAAAGACAAACATTCTTTTGGTAGTTGACGAGAACTTAAAATTGGGAGAGAAAGAAAAGTTTGAACAAGTTGAAGTCAAAATTGAGCTTGGAGTACGTATAAACTTCTTACCTTAATTTTTATGTTTTAACTATGATTATATTTTAGGTTTTGTTAATTTGGAAGTTGCATAAAATCGTGTTTATATGGATTTCGAGTTTTAGGGTTTTCATAATGTTTAAAGTGTTTCTTGATAGATGAGGTTTTGATCGAAAGATTATAAGGGTTTAGAATAAATAGTGTTTGGTAAGGATTTCGAAATGTTTATATGTAGTTGGTTTGAGTTTTATGAAAATGTCGATATGTATGTGATGTTGAGGATGTCGAACAAGATTTCGAAGTTATTATGAAAATGTCGAGATGTTTGTGTAAGTTGCTTCGACATTTATAAGAATGTCGATAGAAGAATCTCGAGTAGGATAATGATGTGTGTCTTAGGTGAAGTGGTTTCGAATTTGTTTCTTTTTATATTGAAAGGGAATATGGAAGATGTCGAATGGTTATGTGAAATATTTGTTTGGTGTCGACATTATCATGAAATGTCGAATCAATTTTGATAAGTGTATCGAAATCCTACATGTCATATCGAGATCTATTTACATACTTAAAGTTAATGCTAACATGTCGACATCCATTATAAAGTTTATGTCAAGATCTATATATATATTATAACATGAGATATCGAGGAGATCTCGAGATTATTTATATTGAATGTCGAATGCATGATGTTGAAGTTTTGAATGAAGATGTCGAGACCTTATATACAATGTCGAGAGTTATACTGAAAATGTCGAAATCTATCTATACAATGAATATCGGGATTCTTGTTTATAATATCGAGGAAGATGTCGAAATGCTTAGGTGTCGAGATCTATACCAAATTTTATTTCGAGATTCGTTTTTATTCAAATCTTGAAACTTTATAATATATTATGCCGAGATTTAAATTATTATGTACTTGAGATTTTTGTAAATATCAAAGTGGTATTTTTAACTTAAGTAAAATTTGGAAGTTTAGGGTTTAAAAATTTAGAAGTCGAAAAATAGGGTTTTTAAATTAAACTAATTTCATGAAATTATAATTAAATAACGAACTCTAATTTATATGTTTCTATAATTGGGGTTTGAAGGTTTAGCGATTTAACCGTGCAATAAGCAAAGGATACCAGGTAAGTGGGAATTTCACCTACAACACATAAATTGATTGATATGTGTATTACACGTGACTAATTGCTTCGATGAATACGTGGTATGTGATTATCTGTTATATGTGATTGTTTGGAATATTTATTGTCGCATTGTTTATGTAGCATGATTATGTGCACGCACGAATCATATTGAGTATTTTGAGGAATGAGCGTGCATTATATTACTCGAGTGGAAAGCGAGTTATATGTAATGTAGATAGATGAGAATATAGCTACTTCTACAAAGGCACCATGACGGGGGTAAACCGTCGAATATTATTTACCTAAATTATTTAGGTAATGGGAGGCACGTAGTATAACTATAATGCCAGGAAAGTAATTTGATAGAGGGGCGACCTGTGTGAATGATAAGATGGAGATAAACCCTAATTTTATCCTAGCCAGTGTGGGCCACTATCGTATTTTATTCGTATAGGATTTGAGCTCATGATATGATGGTGCGGTTAGTAAGTAGCTATGGCCCTGATGAAAATGAGAAACGAATGAGTATGATGTGAGGATAGTATTAGAAAGCCATGGGCGCGGATGTCTTTGCTATTTTGGCACGTGCATACATGCATATTTCCACTTACTGAGCTTTATAGTTCTGTTTTTATGTGTTGTAGACGTAGCGAATCCGGTACGTAAATATTTAGATGAAGAGGCTGGTCCTTCTGGAACTTCCGTGACTTTTGAGGCTGATGTGTACATGGATGCGACCTGTGAGGCGGGCGTTATGTTTAATTATGTGTGTTTTGTAAAATACGTTTGTATTGTATGTAAAATCTGAACAATGTTTGTATTGTAAAATAGTTGGGTGTGGCGTGCTTTGTAAAAATTCTATCGATGCTTCCTATGTAATATATTTTATATTTTATTTAGTCACGTAGGCTAGAGTAATAAAATAGTAGTAGATGGCGGGTCGTCACATCGGGCGTCCCACTATTTTTTTTTACATTTCTATAGTAAAAAACTACCACACACAATCAATATAATAACATTAAATATTCTTAAAAGACTGCCACACCCATATATTTTCTTCCTCTATACTATTAAAATATTATATTTCTTAAAAACCGAACTCATCCCAAATGTCCATATATTACAGGGACGGAGGGAGTACTAATTTTATGAGGGATTTTTACACATAAATACCCATTTGAAAATAAATTGTAAATCAGTACCTGTCGGCTTTTTTTTATATATAGGTACCTAACAGAATAAATTTTTTGCAGATAGGTACCCGATCCGCAGTAGGTACGCCATACAACACATTTAGGTACCATATATTAACGTATTTTGGTACATCAATACAGGTAGAATGGGTACCCCGCTACAGCTTGCCGCAAGGTACCGTATGTAACGTATATAGGTACCATACACGGGTACCATATAGATGCGTAACACGATACGCAATCACATATGAAAAGGTACGTTAACACCAGGAAAATGGTACCCCCAACGAACGGGTACTTTAACTAAAAATTTTCTGACATGAGTACCTATGTGTAAAAATTTATTCATTTAGGTATTTTTCTATAGATTACACTTTATGAATGACTTATTGTATTGTGAACGATATTTGAAAATTCTGAACTCACAATTTCCGATTTCTAGAAGATGATTGAAATATAGTTTTAATTGGGGTTGAACATAAAAGAAAAAGATTTAAATTTATCAATGTGTAATGTATCAGAGAACCAAATAATAAAACAAAATTTTCATTAAATTTATGGGTAAAGTACGGTATACCACACGTGGTTATATTATGTTTTTTTATTCCGAAAATCTGTGCTCATCTAACTTAAAATTGTTACCCTCATGTTGTCGAAACGTTAGCACCGTACCCATTTTCTAAAACTTAGCATTGTACCCCAGTTAGGGGGTAAATATGCAAGGATCGCATGTTTAACAAACCACCAAAGTATTTTACTCGATTTTACATCATGTGGTTTTGGTGCTTGGCTTTTCGGATGAGTTATATGCAATTTACTCTTAAATTATTGAACTTGTTTGTTTTGGTTGTGAGACGGCATCCCAACCCAACGCCACCGTAATTCATATATTCTGATGAAGTTTACAGACAATTCCTACTTACGTATTCGTAATACTTTTAAGTCTTATTTATGTATATTATTCTTCAGATAATATGCATTTTATATATCATTAAGCATCAAGCCTTTAGAGTAAACTGTCAATTTTGCCTGTGATTTAGATTAATTCAAAAAAATATTAAAATAAAACCACCCACTACATTCCAATTTTACCCCTCTATTTTTAGTATATACTTATCTATACTCTTTATCTATACTCTTTTATTAAGCGTAGACCGTAAGTTTGGTCTGTCAATTAAAATGAATTAAAATAATAATATTAATTAAAAGACATCACCTATTATCTTGCATTTTTATATTGTAAATTTATCCTTCTATTTTTAGTAATTATTATTTAATAATTAATAAATGCATTTATAGATTGTATAGCACACGCATATGAGTGTGCAATTTAGACTAGCACGTTGTATAACACACGCACGCATTTGAGTGCCCAAAAATACTAGTTATGATGTAGCTCTACTATATCCATCATCACTTATACAAGTGTTGAAATTAGGGGAACGCAGGATGGGCCTGCATAGAAGAAGCGTACAAGAAAGAAGGAACCAATTCTGTTAGCATATATATGAAGCAAAGCAACAAAAGAATAATATGACCCCTTTTTTGCATAAATATACGTATCGGTATCTTATATATGCATATCTATCTCGTGAAACGTGGAACTGATTGTCCATTTTAAAAATTTATGCAAAGCAATTGCAAGTTCTTGTGAGTCAGTAGTCTCCTTTACAAATGTGAGGAGAATAGTTAAAGAACTCGTGAACTTAAAGACACGGTTGAACATCCGATTCCCATAAAGGGCTTATTTGATAACCATCATGCAACTTTCCAATATACAAATATTTATTCAGGTTTACTTAGCACATCATGATGATAAAAAAACACCTTTACGTGTCTTCTTGCTTTTCATCAACTAATATATAATCATCTAAATTCACTAATGTGCCTTAAAAAAAACATTCACACACCATTCCCTAAAGATTAGACAGTTGTTCTCAACAGATTCTTGCAATACAATAACTCATCTCAAACTCCACAAACACATATATATAGCACAACCTTGACAGCAACAAACACAGAAAGACACATACATAGAACAGCAAAGCAAAGACGACAAATGAAGCCCATGTCTTATTTCATCCCATTAACAATCATCCTCTTCATCTCTTCCCTCTCCATCACAACCCCACAAACCCTAATAAATTCGACATGCTTTAACCTATCTCAAACAAACCCGAACATAAAGTACGACTTCTGCAAAACTTCTCTACAAGCCTCACCGGCCACCCAGTGTACAACCCTAAGAGCGCTAGTATAATCACCATCGATTTGGTGCGCCACAATAAACCGACACCATATGCTATACGAAGCAGTTATCAATGCAAAACAAGAAGTGGGACGAGCAGTGTCTGAGAGATTGTTTAGATCTCTTCACCGATGCGATGAGCGATGCAGAAGATGCGATGAGGTTCTATGATGTAATGAATTTTGACGACGCTAATGTGAGGATAAGTTCAATCATGGATGCTTCAACTACTTGCGAGGATGGTTTTAAGGAGAGGAAAGGGTTGGTTTCGCCTTGACTAAGAGGAATGATGATGTGTTTCAGCTTTCTGCAATTGTTCTTTCTGTATGCATACGATTCAAAAAGGGTCGGGATGATATCCATGTATATGCATATCAATTATCATCATTCCCAATACATATATAGGGTTGTTGAGGAGAAGCATGGTGTGTATGTAACAATCTTGAGTGAAAACATTATGCATGTACTACGTGGCAAAGCAAGAAAAATGAAGTTAGAAATAAGAAACGCCGTTATTAAAGATCATACCATGTTGTCTGCAAATGAAATTTCCATCTCCAACATGTACTCTTGATAGTTGAAGTACAGAAGAGAAGCATTCCATCTAATCAACTCCACTAGAGAGTTTGAAATTATTGATTTCCATTCCATCCCACATGCATGTTCCAACAGATTCTCGAGAATGGTATGCAAAAGTTGAGATAAAAGATGCAAAAGGAAAAAAAAACCTGTGAACAAAGAGCTCAACTAGACATAGGGTGGTTGTAGATGTATTCGATTGCAAGAGGGCAAGAGTCGATTTATCAGCTTCCTTGTCAGGTATTTCGAGCTTAAACTCTTCCTCAAGAGCCATGACATCTCCACACCATCCAAGCTATCCAATCCGAGATCCTTCTGAAAATGAACATCGGGTGTCACCTGAATGCAGATAAATTTGTTAGGAGGAGATGAGTTAATGATCTTCGCCACAATTCATAGCGTTATCAACTGAATCATCATAAATATGGAAGAGTAAGACAGACCATTAGATATGAACAATTGATAAGCAAAGCAGAAAAAATATATATAGGTTCACATGAGCATAAATATCATGTATCATACCAAAGAATCAACATAATCATATACTTACTATATTTGGGGATACAAACTAAGAAAAATGTAAATTATCAGTTTCAAAACAGAGAAATCGTAATTCGTATATCATGTAACCATAAAGTATGGGCAAAGTAATACGTGTATCGTAAGAATTACCAAAAGCATTAAGCTGTATGCATGGACCATATAAAACCTTGTCTGTGTCATGTTATAAAGCATCACGCAATGGAAAGACAGGGATTACCACATCGTAACACTTGAATCGAACTTTATCAGCGACGTAAAAATAATAAATGTAGAGCTTAACCACCACTCTAATGACTATTAGAAAGTCTGAACTTTCTTCTCATTTCTCACACTGGTTTTTGGAGAAAAATCATACAAATTACAGTGGAAAAATATTTTGGTGGTTAAGAAATTGATACCATGCTTGAGGTAATTATAATATGAAGCCTATAGGTTTCATTACTGAAATGAGCCTTAAGAGATTCATCAACACAAAACTTACAACCCACGGAAACAGATAATGCAAAATATGAAAAAACCACAATGAGTAATCGAATGGTCGTCTACTGATGGATAACTATTCATTTGGTGACGCCAATTGGTATGTCGTATGCTATAACACTCAAAATTGTAAAGCAAAGGTAAGCCTAACCCCAGGGCCCAGGAGTGAGCATCGGTACATACACGTTCGAACACACTAAGGTTTTACAGAGGTAAGAGCACACAATACTTCGAAAGTAAAAGAAAAAAGTGCTGATTAATGACCTACCTTCTGCGGATCGACTTTGGGGAAGCTCTTGATAACCTCAACAACGCGATCAACCACTTCCTGCCTGTCAAGGTGGTCATCCCCGTGAGACGAAGACATCGAACGGATGAAGGCGGCGCGTGAAGCGTGTGGGGAATAGATTGATCGGTTGATCGGCCAACGCACGTGGCGGAGGATGCTGGATTTCAACGCCGATGCCATTCCTCTGTCTCGGGTTTGGTGTGTTGCGAGGGAGATTTCTGACATTTGTGAGGCTTTAATTGAAAATAGGAAAGGCAATAGGCCCAATTAATAACGGCCCATCTACGTGCCCATTTATGGCCCATGAACAAAAAATGGTGCCTTGTCCGTACAAAAATAAATTCTATGATTGCAATTTGAACCGACGCGATGAACTCGGTCAAAGCTTGATTTGAATTTGGTCTAAATCGAGCTTCGAACATATCATGTATGGGCTCATGGCTCGTCCAGCCCTTATCGAGCCGAGTACACTTTTTATTTTTAATATATTAAAAATATTATATTGTATATTAAGATGAGTATATTATTTACCAATACATACAAAACTCAAGCTCGAGCACGATTTGAATTCAATACCTCGAACGAGTTACACTTTATCGAACTTATCTAGACAAGTCACACTTCAGTGTTTTTAGTCGAGCCAACTGGGCTATGTTCGGGATCGACTCGGCTCGATTACAGTCTGATAAGCCCCCTTATTGCGTTTTGAGTTTTACAATTAAGTTTGAAGATGGTGTTAATGGTTGTTCCATAACACCAAACCAACTAAATACGATGACCCTAAGCCTAAATAAAGTACATGCATGCTTAAAAGGCAACAAAAGTATCGATAGACAACAGCAACAACCCTCATACGAATATGATCCCATTTTCTTGAATAGTATCCAAAACAATCGCGAGCCTACCCTCGACGCGCTCGGTCTTTTTGGGCTCGAAGGCGATTGCAAAGACGTCAGCCTCTTTAGAACGTTCTGCGATGATCTTTCCGATGACCCTACAAGCATTATCGTCAGTGAGGGAAGGCAAAGTGTTCCTCAGGTCCTTTGAGTTTGTGGTGGCGACAGAGACCACTTTGCTTGTGCCTCTATGCATCACTTTCGCATGTACGAACCTCTTCGAAAAGAACACGTTTAGTAAGAACGGTCTCATGTACATGTCCGTCCTCTGTTTCCATGATTTTCTGTTTGGTCTCTTCGCAAGTTCGCCCCCGCGATCTTCTTGTCCAAGCAGCTTCAATGGCAAAGCCTCCCTAAAACACACACACACACACACACATTTGTAGCATTCCATTTACTGTGACAGACAAGAAACACGATAATGCATCAAGAAGGAGATTCAACTGTACATGTAAAGTTTATCTGCATTTCAATGCTTAAATTATCAGAAGAACTAGTATTATAGAGTTTTGTTTTCGGTACAAAAAGCGTTCAGACCCGTGAGACCAAAGAGAAGCCCCAATCAACTTATCTTTCAACAATAGCAAGAAACTCAGACCATAGGCAGAATATAAGTTCCAAACAAATCTCTTTTCAGTTTTTCTTTTTCCTAGAAAACAAAAAAGCAGCATTAGACATAACAAACACGGGCGCACAACATAAGAGTGGAGACTACGATTGATTGGAGGGGAGTCCCAAACCGTAAGTAACAAAATCGCTTGATATTGCGAACTATTACGATCAAAATCTATTTAATTAGCCCCAAAACCAAGAAAATTCCAACTATGCGAACGAAGCTCGACTATTGGTTACAGCCCATAGTGATGGAGCAAGCAAAAAGCTAAGAAAGGCAGTCAATAACGTTTTTTTGGGCTACCAACAACTGATTACCTTGTTCTTGCCCGGACATCGATTGTTTGGCGAAGAACTCATCTCTGAAACTTTGAGAAACGGAAGAGAAGAAGAAAATGAAATAGAATTAGCTTCGATTTCTCTTGACGGGAGCGACAGTGACGTGAGCGGAGGAGGGGTTGCAGAGAAGCAAGCAGCCATTGGAGTGGAGTAGCAGTAGCTTTGCGTCGATTCTTCGGATAGATTAGATGATATTTTACTCAGTATATCGATTTTTATTTATTCAAATAAATTCTATTTTATAGGAGCGTGTTTGATGTTTTCAAACTTCACAACACTAAAATAAATCGGTTCGGTATTGGGTTTTCAATTTTTTTTATATATAACCAAAAATTTTCGGTCCGGTTTTGTTTGTAACAACGGTAAACCGAACTTTTTATTTTTTATTTTTATAAAAAATTATAATTATAATATATTACTATGTGATATATTAATAATATATACAGTTTAATAAATTATAGAAGATATTCGTATTATATTTACGATAATATATATTTATAATAAGATAAATATTAAAATTATTGTTCTTTATTTTTTTAATAAAATTCAGGTTTTTGGTCGCTTAACCGAACCGAAAAGTTCGGTACCGAAACCGAACCGAAATATTTCAGTTTGGTATTCGGTTTATAAGATGCACGGACCGAAATTTCGATTCGATTTTTACCGAATGAACAGCCCTACCGGCTACCACTACGTGCCCTCGAATTTTAACTAATTTTAAAAAAAAATTTATGTGGGAGGTATCTCTGTCTCAAAATTCATAATCCTTCTAATCTATGTGCTCCTACATCTAATCTGCACATGCTTTCATGTTCAATAAGGTCAAATAGATTATTCATGACCTGTACTTGTATGTGACATCGGCTACTTGATCAATTTGGGTATTTGATTGGCATCAAAATAAAAAAAGGGTCAAACCTAATTCACACTAACAATAACTTTCTCGAAAAGTCACCATGGGTTGCTCTCCCGTGACAATCATTGTAGGTTGAATTTTGAACGTATTCATCTGACCATGATCATTAGTTCCACGTCTAGAGTGTGTAGGGCAATTAAGCCTCAGCCAGGTATGTGTAACGCAAGCCTACCCTAGTATTTAGGGGTTAGCGCATACATGCCGAGTGGGGATACCTCGTACAATAATAATACCAGCGTATGCATAGAATGTGCTAATTTTTATAACGCGCGTAGCATGACAAGCGCACGGACCTTTTCAACGCATATAGCATTCCAAGCACCTGATGTCAACTGCCCAAAGCGAATAAGAATAAACACAAAACATAATTTAACAACAATAGCAACAACATCAACGATCTAAAAAAATGTAAATCTACCTTGAGCATGCATGATGTAGGAAACCACTAGAGTCAAAGATTAAAGCAACAAACCTTCATTACATAAAGAAAATGAAAACTAATTTGATCTAGCATTAGCCTTTAGTTCTTGTAACTATAACGCTTCCTTTCCCATCTTTATTGCGCAATGTCCTCCTCTCGACGATAGGCTTCCCAGAAAATTCCGATATAGGGAATAAGCCCTCATTTGCGCCTCGCTTCGACGGTCTTTGAAGCCTCTCGATGTCTCCGAGAGTCGTTTCGCCATTCGCGCCGCATGGTTTGATATATCCAAAAGGATACGCGACGATGGGCGATTCATCGATAGGAATAGCGCTCATGTATGACGATCCTTTATCTTCAAGTTAAGCATAAATCAGTAACAAATGTTAGTTAATTTAGCGTAAAGATATGCGTTAAAGTATTTGAAGTTATGATTGAGTACATAATAGTTCAAAGATTCGACGATAACGTGAATATCTAGTCTGCGCTAAACGCACTTAGGGTTTCGTCTTAAAATTGAGCTAGGGTTTCCCTTGCGCCTTCGTTCGTATATGGTGACCAGAAACTTGTTCAAATACGGAAAGTCGATTTAGCTTTTCAACGGCAGGACAAAATAACAATGCGTAACTAATATATGTACCTTCGAAAGATGCATTCCTTGCGCCATCGACGACGAAAGACTGTTTATCATTTTGTGGCTTATCGCACAAACGGTTGCTATCTGCCCTTTGAATGACGAGTTTGGTTTGGGTTCTGCTTACATGTTATTAACGGACATCAATAAATGATTCAACTACATCGTCATCAAGTAATAATAAAGAGACACATATATTTATTGATAAATGAATAAAATGACCTGCGCCTAACTGTGAAAGCTGAGCCATATCAGCTTGAAGATCAGACAATTGTGACTCCTACAGAATTAGATGAACAATAATGAATAATTATAGACTTAAAATCCATTTCGTGAGATAAATGATCCAGTCCAAGCTGACCTTAGTCCTAGTTTTCTAAATCGATAAATCTAAGAACATTTGATAAGATATACAAGATCTGAATCTATCAAATTGTTTAGAGAACAATGAAAAAATACCTCTAACTCGTCAAACTGTAGCTTCCTACGTCTTTTGGTCTGAGACGATGGTTCGTATTGATCTGACTCATCCTTGAAACTTCTGCTGCTTTATGAAATTAGTAATTTACTTGAATATATATTAGAAAATATATACATCACCACTAGTAACCTTACTTGCTATATAATGGTGATGTAACCCTGGAAATGCTCTGATCGGCGTGGTATTGGTTCCATTATGTCTGTCACCCAATTAAAGATCATGTAGTGATGTTATAAAAGTTAAAACGACATGTGTGAAATTCAACTGAAGAGAAACGATGGCTCACTGTTCATTAGCAGAAACCATATTTCTTTTCATCCTTCGAAAGACTTAAAAAACTCAGGAAAAGCACAGATCTCCTAGTAAGAAATGAAATAATGTAGCACTCGTGGTGAAAATAATACAACTCTTATATATATAGATGCGTGTGGGGGACATGTCTATAATTGTGAGTAATTACTAACAATTACTGAATCACAGAAGACGAAAAAATCTGAAATGAAATAGAAGATATCCAGTGAAAATTATGGCAGTAATAAAATTACTACAATTAGAAAAAGGTGTAATTAAATGAAAAATCAAGACATTTAAAAAAATATGGAAATAGTCAACCAGACGGCTGATGGATTTCTTATTGGATGATTGGATTTTGTACCATCATTCAGATAGACTATAATTATCCATGACCCGAACAACCAGTCATTAGAATAAAATATTAATTTCTCTCTCCTCCACATAAACAACCTACACCTCAACCCAACCTTCAACTTTATCAACAACCCAACACAACTCATGATATTTATATTTTAGAATTATTTAAAGTAGTATTTGAATGTTTAAAAGATAGATTACATTATATGATATAAAATTTAGATACTTTAGTCATTGTAGAAAAAAATAGTATGAATTTATGATAGATTATAGAATGTGATAGTGAAATAAATAATTTAAAATTGTGATTCAAACTGTATCAATATTAGCATCTATTTGTAGAGGAAAAAATCATATATTTTGGTAAAAAATAAAATTAAATTTTAACAGATAATTAAATGTATCATAAAGTTACAAAAAATCAATAAACCAGTTTATCGAGAACAGTGCACAACCGGTTGTGACCCAGGTTGGTCCGCCAACTGGTTATGGGTTGGGTCACAACCGGTTGTGGGAGTTATTTAATTTTTTGATTTATTTTGATCAATTTTATTGCACAACCCGGTCGTGCATCCACCGATAAAGATAGTCTTAGGAAAAAGCTTTTAAGTGTTGCGTCGATTATTAACTTTGTTTATAAAAATATATTAGTGATTGCTATATGACACTTTTCCACTTTAGGTTGTCTGTAATTTGAATTACGTTTTTAGCTAATATTTTGATAAACAATCCGTAATTATTAATGCTAATTTAATATGCTTTAGAATATTTCTGGTAAGTTGATATGAACCAATTTTTTCAAGATGTAGTGGTCATTTGGTGTAGTATTATTTATTTATTTATTTCTTGTAACTTGAGATATTTTCATATGACTTGTGCCTCGCCTTGTTATCTCTCGTGTCTTGGTAATATTCATAAAACCCAATTAACAATTATTATTATTATTTGAATTATTCAAAAGTGAATGCTACATATCGGCGACACATCGATATATTTTCTCCAAATATCTTCCATCCTTCAATCCACCATCACTTGTTATTCATGGATACTTGCAGTTTCCATATGCTGCAAAAATGAAAATAAATTAAACTATGACTGATAATAAATAAGTATATATATATATATATATTATCTGTTAATTACTTACATGGATCTGTATCGGTATAGTAGGTAAGATCATCTTTAAAACAAGTCCTGGTTTCAACATAAAATCTATCGACAGCCCAAGAGCAATGTGCGACAAGCGTGTCCGGTTCAAAACATGAACCGCCCGGTTTAATTGGACCGCAGTCAACTTTACTGCAAGCATAGTCTATTGCTTGTTGCAGAAGTTGCGGTTTAGCATCCGGTCTACACAGGCAGAAACCGTCTCGAGTCTAACAAAAATACAGTAAAATAAAATAATCAGTAATAATCTATTTTATAACACTTATACTATATATATATGCATACTTTCTGGCCGAGTGATATGTTTAGTCCATTGCAGATGCATGGTGCCAGGCTGAGAACTATGGAGATCAGAAGGAACGACGCAGAAATATTTATTTTTGCCATTTTTTATATATATTTATTTTTTGTTTTGTTGAGTTTCTTCCTCTGACAAACAATGTGTGTTGGCTGGCTATAGTGCAGCGGAGTTTGGGACGTATATATAGATTGGAGGGTGTGTCGAAAAATGAGATACAGTAAATCGTCATTATATATATGTTCTTTCTTTAATTTTCAGATAGTCAGCGAATCACAATCTCAGATTTTATGCTAAAAGGGTAATTACAGTGTATTATTACATGACCAATGAGGAAAATGAAACCAAGCAGACTTTTTGGTAGCTTTCAATATTCTAAATGAGCCTCGTTGATGGTCCTTTGTTATTAGGCCCCGTTTAGAATTTGTTGTATGAGAATGCAATATAAAAGCCCTTGTTAAAAGATGAGATAATAATCTTATCTTGCCTATATAATAATATCTTGTTCACTTGCTAAGATTAGTTGTAATGACATTTCATTTTTCACATGTAATTTGACAAATATACACTTTCTAAAACAAACAAATTTTTACATCAACAATGCAGTGCATTCAACAGAAACAAAAAATACCCACACGACCAGAGAAACAAATGAACAGCGTATCTTATGATTTTCAAGAATGCCAAGAACCACTTTTGCAGGCCTTCATTCACGAGGGTCTATCTATGCTTTTTTTGGACTTCTGATATCACTTGCCTTTCTCCGACAGTATTTTCAGCCCGACAACGTGATTGGGTACTGCAATTTTAGGAATGTCAAAAACCAATACGATGTCTTCTTAAGAGCTCGTTGCCAATAGGAGAACCATATAAAACATCGAACAATAACAAATGTGTCATCGGTGGCTATGGAACGATCACATAAGTTAACGAATGAGACAAACATAAACCTGGATTAAACTGATAAGTGATGATAGCTTCTCTTTATGGGACTGCTAAACAAATTCCAATAACGTTAACACCTTCCCAACAATCATGATTAAAGAATCGTTCCAACCTGATTTATTCACTCGAAACTTTCACTAGTGCAATAGCTTGACCGCTGATTAATTTCTCAAATTAACACAAGGGATGCCCGCCAGTAAGATAGATGTTGAGTTTATTACAGCAGACTCTCAAATCTTTCTTGATAGATGTTGTGTGATTGTCATCTTGATAATAGCATCTTTCATCTCCAAATAAGCCCAAACAAGAAACTATACGACGAACACACACAAAGCAAAAAATAAGAAGCAAGTACAAACAATAGATACAACTCCAATGACGATGATGGAAAGCTTTTTAGGGTTTCAAGTAGGAGGCGTTTTATCCAGGGTTTCTCAGCCTCGCCTCAACCCCAAAATCCGTCCCTAAATCTTCTCGATCTACTTTGAGCAAGCCGTCGTTAGAGAGTAGCCCTCCCACAACTTCAACGACCACCCCAACACAACCCCCCCGAGCGGCCAGCGACCCTCTCATCGGCGAGCGTTCTCCGGCGAGCCTCTTCGTTCCTACAGTACAACCCACCACCGCAGCAAGCTTTGTCGAGACCCATAGTAACAAACAAACGCTTACCCCGTCCTCGAAGTCGGGATGGGGAGAAATTCTCTCTTTTTTTCTTGATATTTGCTCTTTTTTGTAGTATTTATGTTGTTTCTGTGATGTGTGTCTGGTCTACCGCGTAGTATTTATGTTGTTATGTGACGTGTGTTTTGGTCCGCCGTTAGTATTTTGTTTTTTTATGTGGTGTGTTTGGTCTTCCGTGGGTTTTTGCTCGTCTGTTTTCAAACTTTTATCGTTTGCTTGTTTGGTGTATTTGTGTTGTTTGGTTTTGCTTGTTTTTCTCTTTCTGCCTTGTATTGGGTTGTTGGTGGTTTGAGTCTCTTGCGACACTAGTCTCCTCTTGTCGGAATTATTGTCCTGAGGTTATTTCCGAAGAAGACAAGTTTTTTAAGTGAAGAGTGGAAGAAAGTGAAGAGTACTTCAAAGTTGGGTTTGATAGCCGTTAATATGGAGTTTTAGACTCGATTTATAGTAGGTTCTTAAGTTCTTCTTGTTTCAATTTTTGAAGCTTGTTTTCTTTCAACTTTCTTTCTTTATGTGGGAGTTGTCTCATTTTGAGGAGTGGTTTGTCCTCTTTATGAGGTGCTTTTCCCTACCGGCATGATATGACCAGAGGGCTCTGGGGCCATTAGCCCGTTTGTACTATCTTTTAATATATGACAAGCTATTGTTTGCAAAAAAAAAGTATGGGGCGTTTTTGGTAATTTCAAATTTAGTAAGGGAATGGAGTTTATATTCTTGCCCAAATCGTTGGATAATTTATCTTAGAGAATGTTGTTGGTTATAGTAACGGGCCTACTTTTGTCTCGGGCTCTAGCCACATGGATCTTTTGGCAACAAACATCATTATTTTAGATCCATCCATATCTTAGAAAGTAAACGCAGCGATATCTCGGGCTTCAACTGACATATTATAACCACACACTATTTACCAAGCCTGTTTTTTATTCTATCTTATACAATTTATCCAAGACAATTTATCACAGAGCTCGTTTTATTTTAGCGGGATGTCTTTACTAACGGGCTGCCAAAAAAAGAAACCAAACATCATAAAATAGTTGTTAGTATGAGGCCTTATCTAAGTGTACTAGTTGGGTTATTTCAACTCCCCTAAAAACGATGCATACGTGCAGTGCGTTGTAGAAGCGCCCCATTGCGCACATAGAACGTCTAGGGTGCTCATCTTCACAATTACTTGGAGAAAAGCCCAAGTAAAGTAAGCCCTCTAAAAGTCCACCTACTCAGGCAAGCAAGCCTTCTATATAAGTGGACAATATCATGTTTTCTGTCTAATGTGGGTGGGGATAAAATAGTTTCCTTAGGCCAACTTTGAAAAAAAAAAATTAATGTTCCATTCATTTGATGTCAATTTGAGCAAATTAAGTGTCTACGATTCTCCTCGAAGATCATGAAATTTTCCTTCTTTTAGAGTTCAAGTGAGCAATTGACATCTCTATTTAACAGACACCAGTAGCAGGTTTATGGCCCAACTATAGCCAAGTATTCGTGAGCCAAGGTTGTAAAATACGCTAGGCGGTAGCTAGGCGCCGGGAGGGACCTAGGCGGGAATTAATCGTATGTCTATTTTTAATATTATTTATCTATATATCAAATATTCCAATATTATAAATTTTCCAGACATTCTAAATAAATAATGTCAATCTAAGCAATATAACAAAATATAATACTCCGTCCAAAACCATTTTATACATTTTACTAAATCGGCCGTCCCACATCTTTGGACATTCCTTATTTAGCAAAAAAAAGTAAAAGCTCACAACAATCAATAATATTAAATATTATTAAAGACGTGTCAAAAGATATACTTTTTTACCTTTTAATTGTACTATATTATTAATATAAGTATAATAATGATAGGAGTTGTTTGTAAATAATGAAGTATCAGGTGTAAGTATTAGAAGTCAAGGGACTGGAATGCAATTATATTGCATATAGATAGCTGAGAATCTGTAAATGAAATACTAACGTGTAATACTGTAATTCTATTCAATAGCAGTATATGATTTCTTCTTTTATCTTCTTGCGCAACTCTCTGAAATTGACATGGTATCAGAGCGATAAGAGCTTCAACCATTCAAATCAATCGCCGATCAACAAAAGCCTAAGAAGAAATGGCTGATAATGATTCTGATGGGAGTAAGAATGAAGCAAACACAGATACGACGAAGACCAAGATCGTATCGAAGGACAGAAGAATTTTCACAATTCTCAGAAAATGGATTTTAACAATCTCTTTTCTTGCACCCGTCGGACACTCCAAATCTGGATTTAGTCACTGAAATCTTGAAAGGCAGTGAAAATTATAAAGTGTGGAGTCGGGAGATGCTAATTGCTTTGGAGGCTAAGAACAAATTAGATTTATGATGGATCGTGCAAGCAACCTGATAAGGATGATGCGAATAATCAACAGTGGAAGAGGTGTAACGCATTGGTGCGTTCTTGGATCCATAGATCACTTTCGAGAGAGTTAGTACATGGAGTGATTTACTGTGAATCGGCTCAATCCATTTGGAAAGACTTGAAGGAACGCTTCGACAAGGTCAATGGTGCATGATCGCGTCGAAAACGGCCAAAAATAAAAATTTATCACCTCAATCACTAATACGAGTATAGCGAAAGTAGGGATCAGTCTCCACAGGGAAAATGGTTGATTTATTTCTAATTTCAAACTCGATCAATAATTATTATAATATAATAATAATGATATTAAGGGGGTTTTGATGATAATGTTTTTAACACAATAACGAGAAACAAAAATATCGAGACTAACGATAATAAAATAATAGTCGAAGGAATTATTGCCCACCTAGATTTATTTAACTGATCATCGATTTAATAAAATATTATGTCAGCGCAAGCATAATCGTTATAGTTATCGACGAACGCCTAATAACCAATCTTTTCTTAGTTTTTTGGTAATTAAGAGACGCTCTATAATACTTCCCTAATCGAAAAATAATCTCCGGGACGCCCTGCAATTTAAAGTTCCGACAGCGTTAAATACGAAAAAGACCCGATTATTGACTAATAAACTCGGACGCCGGTTTATTAAAATCAAATCGTTTAACCTTACAATATAACTTACACTTACCGTAGGTAGAGAAGTTGAATATTATTTGCTACTTATTAAAACAAACAAACAATACGGATTTGTTGTTTTAATTAGCTATTAATTTACTTAGATCTCATAAACTTGGCCACTGCTTATTTAACCTAAGCTCATCGATATAATTAATTCAACGGTAAACGAATACTTACGCTTTCGCAATAGGCTCGTTAATCTCACAGTTATATAAACCCAGGCTTCAAATAATCCCTCGACTATGGAAATTAGCCGCTACAAGGCATGTTAAAGTACATATAGAAGTAATCTGAAATAAATAAACTTATTCGGTCTTGTTTATTGAGTTCCCTTAACAGTTCGTTGAACCATACTCAACTCCTAAATAAGTATGTATATAAAGATATTTCTAGCTACTACCTAAATAAGTATAATAAAATAAACCAAGGAAACCAACCACTGGATTTATGAAAGTAGGGAAACAAACGAGAAATGACTACTCGACCTAGATAATACTTTTGGGCCCATAATGAATATAAAGCAAAATGTATTTAATTAAACAAGTCCAACAACATACGGGAAGATGAAATAATTGATAATAAAGCTGTGAATAATTATCCTTACCCTCTCGTCATACACTAGCTTTCTACAGCTTTAATTCCCTACCTCAGCTTCTGTTGTGGCTTCCACTAGAGCTTCAGCAGCTTCGCAAATTCAGCCGAGTTCGATGGTCAGAGCAGCCTGCTCGCCTTTCTCTTGTCTGAATGTGCGTGACCTTCTAAGCGGCAGAGCTAAATCGTATCCTTCAAGCTTGACGTATACGAGAGTATGTGTCTGTATATTTCCCTCTATTTTCTTTTCTAAGCCCTCCTTCTCGTTTGACAGCAGCTAGGTATTTATAGACGGTCTGTGGTTTCTTCCTTTTTTTCTTTCCCACTCGACATGGAAAGAACTCACTCTCCTTGGACATCAAGATCAGAAATCGTGCAGCTCTTTTTCTCTTTTTGTCTGTTTGAACCTTGCGTATCTGTATAAGGTTAGCCCCTTCTTTCTCTCTCTGTTATTTCTTGTCTTTGGTCTGTCGACAATGAGCTTCCTTTAGAATTTAAGCAGACCAAAATATATCGAAAGAAAGACATTGATTTATTGTCCTTTGACTATGAGTGGCGTGTTTGAATGGTTGGTGATGTTTATTTTTTTCAGCGGTTGATGTTTTCTTGTCTCTTTCTATCATCTTAGGGCTAATTTGTGGGCCGATTGAAGCTTATATGGGCTAACTGAATTTCAGTTCGTCAAGGAAGGTTCACGCACGCGCCCACTTGATCTGCTTGCTTGCGTTATTTGTTTTTGTCTATTTTTGCTCGGAAATCTGTAAGACATGTAATTGGAATATAAGCATAGAATATTCGTGCATGATTGTACAAACATAACCAAAAAAATGCACTTTTACGGGGTATAAAATGTTCTAAATTATTATATATCAAATTCCCCACACTCAAATAATGCTTGTCCTCAAGCATTTACTAAAGATTGAAGTGCGAATATTCTGATCAAAAGTTACCAACATGCATTACTTTGCCCTAGAGATAGCAATATTCACAACAATTAGCACAAGATATGATCATATCGAATTCGACGATCTCATTAAAGCCTGAACGCGCAAAAACCAACAACTCTCACAAGGATTCTCTCAATGCGCTCAAAGTGTTTATGGAATACGTGTATACGCTCAAATCAACACTGAAATGATATTACCATAAGCTTGCTAAAATATCACATTGCGTTTCACATAGCGACTTAAGTGTACAAATCAAAAGGTCTTTCTTGCGGTTGTAATGGGGCTTGGGATTTAGGTAGATTTTGGGAAATTAGGCTAAAATTTTCGAACCAAATGAATAATAATAGCTAAGTCCCACGACAATCACACGACTACTTCTCAAAACAGACAAAACAGACTAGCGCCGCATATATTTTTTATCATATATTTTTTTTTTCAAATATATATTTCTCTGCTTTTTTTTTTCTTCGACCTTTTTTTTTCTTTTTTTTCGGTAAACCTTTCCGATTTTTTTTTGTTTTCTTTCTTTCATTTTCTCTTTTTTTTCAGCTATAACTATATGAATACTAATAACAAGTATATAGACGCTTCTCAAGCTAATCAATCTCAGGTCGTGGAATCTTCGCAATTACTAATTCATCTAGTCCGATAATGGGTTGAAAAAGAAAGCCAAAAGGATAGATATGGGTAAATATAGTGGCTTAAATTCAACAAGAAAATAAGGCTCAGGCTCAAGTCGGCTCACTAAGCGGATAATATTGAAGGTAGGGTCAGTGTGAGGCCAATGGCTTAATCCTAAGTGCCTTAATCACTTTTGTACACAAAAAGCCGCCAATGATATCAACATGTATAAAAGAGCAAGTTCTAGAACATTCGAAACATATGTGATGCTCTCGTAAAAAAAAACTGAGTATAAAGATAAACACTCTCTTTTTTAAGGCTCAAATCTCACATATATAAGTAGGCTTTGTGCCGATTCTTGCAGATTCGGTCTTTAAGTCAGTTGAAGAAAAAGAATAATCATCCTAATACCAATCACTATTCCTAATTGTTTCTATCATGTTCTAGCAAATGCATATCGGGTTGCTCTAGACAAGAATTATTCTCATCAACTATCACGAAAATCTCCCCCACACCTAAACTCTGCATTGTCCTCAATGTAGAATTCTAATGAAAATAGTAGCTAAAATCTAAAGATTTCCACCCTAATTTTCATTTAATTATTAAGAGTCTATGTGAAGAAAGTAATAAAAGTGATAATGAAAATAAAACTTCCCTGACAGTGATGGAATTGTAGAGAATTTCCGAGCGAGAGGATATTTGTTCCTGAGCTTAGTGAGATCTTGTAGCATATGTAGCCGATAGTCAAGCCTGCTTATCATCAAACAAAACACAGATAAAACGAAAATATTGCAATAACCAAATAAAATAGGATAATTTTGGGTTGTCTCCCAATGAGCGCTTTTCTTTAACGTCTTTGGCTAGACGTAGTCTCCGTTCTTCAAATTCATTCATAAATGGGTGGGCTTAACTTGATCTCTTCAAGGAAAGCCGTAAAATTATTCTCAAAATAAGGTTTAAGCCTATGACCATTAACCTTGAAACATTTATCAGAAGATATGCCTCTCAATTTCAATAACGCCATTTGGAAAAATATTTTTAACAATGTACGGTCCCATCCAGCGAGATTTGAGTTTACCTGGCATGAATTTCAACCTCGAATTGTAAAGGAGAACTTTCTGGCCTACCATGAATTCTTTTTTATGCAAGAGTTTGTCGTGAAAATGCTTAGTGCGCTCCTTGTACATTCTCGCATTGTCGTATGCTTCGAGGCAAATTTCTTCAAGTTCCTGTAGCTGAAATTTCCGTTCCTCACCAGCTTTTGTGGCCTCCATGTTACACTGTTTCACTGCCCAAAAGCACGATGCTCAATTTCAACAGGTAAATGACACATCTTACCGAAAACTAGGCGATATGGCGACATCCCAATTGGTGTTTTAAAAGCAGTGCGATATGCCCAAAGTGCATCGTCTAGCCGCAGGCTCCAATCCTTACGATTCGGATTTACATTTTTCTCTAAATATTCTTGACCTCCCTATTTGAGACTTCAGCTTGTCCGTTTGATTGTGGGTGATAAGTGGTGGCCAATCGATGGTGAACTTCATATTTGCGCATGAGTGCTTCCACCGTGCGATTGCAAAAGTGTGTGCCTTGGTCACTTATAATTGCGCGGGGAACGCCGAACCTACTAAAGATATTTGTTTTAAGAAATCCTACAACAACTTTAGAATCGTTAGTTCAGGTAGCCTTTGCTTCCACCCACTTCGAGACATAATCAACGGCAAGTAATATATAAAGAAAACCAAATGAACTTGGAAAAGGCCCCATAAAATCCATTCCCCATACATCGAAAATTTCACAAACTAAAATAGGATTTTGTGGCATCTCATCTCTAAAAGAAATTGTACCTGTTCTTTGACAATTAGGGCAACTCTTGCAAAATAAATAAGCATCTTTAAAAATAGTTTCCCAATAAAATCCACAGTCTAAAATTTTTCTAGCAGTTCGCTTAGGTCCAAAGTGTCCTCACATGCATATGTATGACAATGAGTTAGTATATTATTAATTTCATCATTTGCAATGCACCTACGAATGATTTGATCCGAACCAATTTTCCACAGGTATGGCTCATCCCAAATATAATATTTAGCATCGCTTTTAATTTTATTTTTCCTTGACGAGCTCAAATGTGAAGGCAACAAACCACTTACCAAGTAATTAACTATATCGGCAAACCAAGGTTCTTCGTATTCCTTACCTTGAAGGCGAAATAATTGCTCATCTGGAAACGTTTCAGAAATTGGTAGTGGCTCTTCATCACGAATCAAACGGCTCAAGTGGTCCGCAACGGAGTTGTCCACGCCTTTGCGATCCTTGATCTCCCAATCAAACTCTTGAAGCAATAAATCCATCGTATTAAGCGCGGTTTTGACTCCTTCTTCGACAACAAATATTTTAGAGCTGCATGGTCAGAATAAACAATAACCTTAGATCCCAATAAATAAGATCGAAATTTATCAAATGCAAAACAATAGATAAAAGCTCTTTTTCAGTTGTGGTGTAGTTGCATTGTGCCGAGTCGAGAGTCTTTGATGCATAGTATATGACGTGACTCTTTCTTCCATCCTTTTGTCCAAGCACAGCTCCAACGGCGTATTTGCTTGCATCGCACATAAGCTCGAACGGTAGCTCCCAATTTGGAGGTTGAATTATAGGTGCAGTAGTGAGTAACAACTTCAACTTGTCAAACGCCTCCTTGCATTCGTCCCCGAAATTGAATGGTATGTCATTCTGAAGTAGTCTTGACATCGGTTGAGCGATTTTTGAGAAATCCTTAATAAATCTCCTGTAAAAACCTGCATGACCAAGAAAGCTTCGAATTTCTCGAATATTAGTGGGGTATGGCAAACTAGAGATCAAATCGACTTTTGCCTTGTCTACTTCGATCCCCCGAGACGAAACTACATGTCCTAGAACTATTCCTTCTTTAACCATAAAATGACATTTTTCGTAGTAAGTACAAGATTTTTATCGATGCAGCGTTTGAGAACTTCTACTAGATTATCAAGGCAATGATCAAATGAATCTCCATAGACAGTAAAGTCATCCATAAATATTTTCAATGCATTGATCAATCATGCATCGCTGAAATGTACCAGGAGCATTACATAAACCAAAAGGCATGCGGCGATATGCGAACGTACCACGGGACATGTAAAAGTGGTCTTCTCTTGGTCCTCGGGTGCCAAAACAATTTGATAATATCCAGAAAACCATCGAGAAAACAAAAGAAAGACTTACCTGCTAGTCTCTCTAACATTTGATCAATGAAGGGTAGCGGAAAATGATCCTTTCGGGTAGCCGCATTTAACTTACGAAAATCAATGCACATTCGCCAACCCGTCTGTAATCTCATTGGTACCATTCATTCTTATCATTTTTCACAAGTGAGAAACCAGATTTCTTAGGAACAACATGAACTGGACTTACCCATTGGCTGTCTGATATTGGAAATATAATTCCCATATCTATAATTTAAGATTTCTTTCATAACTACCTCTTTCATTGCTGGGTTGAGTTTGCGTTGTGCTTCCCGAATCGGCTTAGAGTCGTGCTCAAGTAGAATTCTGTGCATGCATATAGAGGGACTATTCCTTTGATGTCGGCCAAAGTCCATCCTATCGCTGTCTTATACTCCTTCAGAACGCGTATCAATTTCTCTTCTTGGGTGGCGGTCAAGTCATTTGCAATAATGACTGGCAACATTTCTTCATCTCCTAAATAGCAGTACTTGAGGTGTTTTGGCAGATCCTTCAATTCCAACTTAGGTGCCTGTTCAATAGAAGGACAATTTTTCTCATTAGATATAGGTAAAGAGGCATACTTACCTGATTTTGTGGTGGAATTTCAGGTAGCGCGTCTAGTGACATGAGCGCATTTTTAATGTTTCATCCACTTCTAAGTGTAGATCCGATCCCGCTTTGCTATTCTTAATCACAAAATCGACTGCGTCGTTGGATAAATTACGCTCAAGATCTTCTCGAACAAAGGTGTCAATCATACTAACAGATTCGAGCTCATCGGGAAATTTCATAGCATCAAAGACATTCATAGTAAGTTTTTCTCCATCAAATTCGAAAGTAAGTGTTCCCGAATCAACGTCTATCTTAGTCTTAGCAATTTTCATGAATGACCGACCTAATAATATAATAGCAGATTCAGGCGCATGTTCATCACCCATGTCGACAATGTAGAAATCAGCGGAAAAATAAATTGACCACATTTTACAAGAACATCTTCACTAATCCTTCAGGATAAATAATTGACCTATTTGCTAATTGAATGCATATATCTGTGTTCTTAAGTGGTCCCATACTCATCTCATTGAATAAAGATAATGGCATAACATTGATTGATGCTCCTAAATCTAACATGGCATTATTTATTTTTCGAGTTCCTATAGTAACCGAGATAGCAAACATACCTGGGTCCTTGCATTTTGAGGTAATTTTCTTTGAAGAGCAGCGGAAACATTATCACTTACAAGGATTTTGCCTTCGGCCTTATGTTTTCTTTTTGTTCGAACACATTTCTTGCAAAAATTCGCATAGCGTGGAATCTGCTTGATAGCATCTAAGAGTGGGATGTTGATTTCGACTTTGCTGAAAGTTCCATTATGTTCTTTTCTTCTTCATCCTTTCTCGCTTTAGCTAGCCTTCCAGGAAAAGGTGGAGGAATTACAATATTAGATGTAAACCAGAATCATTAATTACCTTCTTTCCATTGTCTTTAGTTTCATCTCCACTTGGTAGTTTTGTTGGGGCTTTGTCATCATTAGGCGGACCGATCTCTTTCCCGTTTCGAAGAGTCATAACACTCACATTCTCTCTTGGATAATTTCGACTTGCGCTGGTAGTTTTCCCTTCTCATTCTGCATTTGACTCATTTGTGCTGCGAGTTGAGACACTTGCCTTTCTAGGTTTTGTACGCTAGCGCGTGTTTCATGTATGCTTGATCGTGTCTCCTGTTGAAAAGTTGCAGTGTTATTGGCTAAATTCATAACGATATCCTCTAACGACATAACGTTTTGAAGGTGCAGCTTGTTGATGAGGAATTGGCGGTCGCGGTGCTTGTTGCATGAAACCTGGTGGCCGATTCCCGTAGCTCATATTTGGATGGTTTCTCCATCCGGGATTGTAATGACTTGAGAATGGATCATAATGTTTTTGAGATGGCCCTGCAAATCCTCCAACTGCATTTGCTTGCTCACTAGTGTCAAATTGATGTGAGGGACAATTCTCCGTTGAATGTCCGGTAAGCGTACAAATACCACAAGTCTTCACATGATGAGTTTTTCCTGAAACAAGTTTCTCCACAAGCGAAGTTAGAGAATCTAATTTTTGCTCAAAAGATGTACTTACCCCGCTAGCCCGTTGTTGACCTACGTCTTGACGTGTTCCGAATTGTTGCGCATTTGTAGCCATGCTTGAAATTAAACGACGAGCTTCTTCGGCCGTTTTATCAACTAATGCTCCACCACTTGCTGCGTCGATCATGTTTCGTTCCATTGGTAATAGCCCTTCGTAGAAATATTGGATAAGTGCTAATTCTGAAATTTGGTGGTATGGGCAGCTTGCACATAATCGCTTGAATCTCTCCCAATATTCGTGTAAAGTTTCTCCCGTAAACTGTCGAATCCCATATATTTCTTTTCGAATGTTTGCGGCACGAGACGCGGGAAAGAATTTTTCGAGGAATTGCTTCTTTAGCTCAGCCCATGTATTTATAGAGCCAGAGGGCAAATAGTACAACCAATCTTTCGCAAGATCGGCCAGTGAGAAAGGAAAAGCACACGAAGACTGATTTGGTCTTCGCTTACGCCACTAGGCTTCATGGTTGAGCAAACCATGTGGAACTCCTTCAAGTGTTTGTGTGGATCCTCACCTGCGTTACCATGAAAAGTAGGAAGTAAATGAATTAAACCAGATTTTAATTCAAAAGGTGTTTGAGGAATTGGAAATTCAATGCAAAGTGGCTGCTGGTGAACATCTGGAGTAGCCATATCCCTCAAGGTCAGGCGGACTGGTTGTTGTTGCTGTTCATTTTCCATATCGCTTGATGAAAATTCCTCGTCTGACGTGGCGTCGGATTTTGAGATTTTCAATTTGTCCTTTTCCTCTCTTGCCTTCTGATTTGCTTGTGCAGTCTTCTCTATCTCTGGATCAAAGATTAGAATACCAGTACGAGAAGAACGGGGCATAAGCTTGAAAAATAATAATAATGATAATCGAATTAAAAGTAGAAATAAACCAATTAAACACCACCTTCCCCGGCAACGGCTCCAAAATTTGGTCGCGTCGAAAACGGCCAAAAATAAAATTTATCACCTCAATCACTATAATACGAGTATAGCGAAAGTAGGGATCGTCTCCACAGGGAAAATGGTTGATTTATTCTAATTTCAAACTCGATCAATAATTATAATAATAATAATAATAATATATAATAATGATATTAAGGGGGTTTTGATGATAATGTTTTTAACACAATAACGAGAAATAAAAATATCGAGACTAACGATAATAAAATAATAGTCGAAGGAATTATTGTCCACCTAGATTTATTTAACTGATCATCGATTTAATAAAATATTATGTCAGCGCAAGCATAATCGGTTAGTTATCGACGAACGCCTAATAACCAATCTTTTCTTACTTTTTTGGTAATTAAGAGACGCTCTATAATTACTTCCCTAATCGAAAAATAATCTCCGGGACGCCCTGCAAGATTTAAAGTTCCGACAGCGTTAAATACGAAAAAGACCCGATTATTGACTAATAAACTCGGACGCCGGTTTTTTTAAAATCAATCGTTTAACCTTACAATATAACTTTACACTTACCGTAGGTAGAGAAGTTGAATATTATTTGCTACTTATTAAAACAAACAAACAATTACGGATTTGTTGTTTTAATTAGCTATTAATTTACTAGATCTCATAAACATTGGCCACTGCTTTATTTAACCTAAGCTCATCGATATAATTAATTCAACGGTAAACGAATACTACGCTTTCGCAATAGGCTCGTTAATCTCACAGTTTATATAAACCCAGGCTTCAAATAATCCCTCGACTATGGAATTAGCCGCTACAAGGCATGTTAAAGTACATATAGAAGTAATCTGAAATAAATAAACTTATTCGGTCTTGTTTATTGAGTTCCCTTAACAGTTCGTTGAACCATACTCAACTCCTAAATAAGTACGTATATAAAGATATTTTCTAGCTACTACCTAAATAAGTATAATAAAATAAACCAAGGACCAACCACTGATTTATGAAAGTAGGAAACAAACGAGAAATGACTACTCGACCTAGATAATACTTTTGCAAACTAAGGGCCCATAATGAATATACAAAAATGTATTTAATTTAAACAAGTCCAACAACATACGGGAAGATGAAATAATTGAAATAAAGCTGTGAATAATTATCCTTACCCTCTCGTCATACACTAGCTTTCTACAGCTTTAATTCCCTACCTCAGCTTCTGTTGTGGCTTTCCACTAGAGCTTCAGCAGCTTCGCAAATTCAGCCGAGTTCGATGGTCAGAGCAGCCTGCTCGCCTTTCTCTTTGTCTGAATTGTGCGTGACCTTCTAAGCGGCAGAGCTAAATCGTATCCTTCAAGCTTGACCGTATACGAGAGTATGTGTCTGTATATTTCCCTCTATTTTTCTTTTCTAAGCCCTCCTTCTCGTTTGACAGTAGCTAGGTATTTATAGACGGTCTGTGGTTTCTTCCTTTTTTTCTTTCCCACTCGACATGGAAAGAACTCACTCTCCATGGACCATCAAGATCAGAAATCGTGCAGCTCTTTTTCTCTTTTTGTCTGTTTGAACCTTGCGTATCTGTATAAGGTTAGCCCTTCTTTCTCTCTTCTGTTATTTCTTGTCTTTGGTCTGTCGACAATGAGCTTCCTTTGTAGAATTTAAGCAGACCAAAATATATCGAAAAGAAAGACATTGATTTATTGTCCTTTGACTATGAGTGGCGTGTTTGAATGGTTGGTGATGTTTTTTTTTTCAGCGGTTGATGTTTTCTTTTGTCTCTTCCTTATCATCTTAGGGCTAATTTGTGGGCCGATTGAAGCTTATACGGGCCTAACTGAATTTCAGTTCGTCAAGGAAGGTTCACGCACGCGCCCACTTGATCGCTTGCTTGCGTTATTTGTTTTTGTCTATTTTTGCTCGGAAATCTGTAAGACATGTAATTGGGATATAAGCATAGAATTCGTGTATGATTGTACAAACATAAACCAAAAAAATGCACTTTTACGGGGTATAAAATGTTCAAATTATTATATATCAGTGGCACAGCTGTTCTCATTATATAGATAGATCAATTCAATAGCACAAGGTACAACATCTGTTACAGACTATTTATTCAAAACTGAGACAACTTTGGATGAGTATGATAGCCTCATACCATCCCGGCCAGGAGTCTGTCAAAGGAATACCTAGAGCCCTGTGATCAACTGAAGATGATGCAGTTCTTGATGGGACTAAATGATGGCTACAGTCAAATGAGATCTCAGATCTTAATGATGTCACCCTTGCCATCACACCAGCAAGTATATTCATGGTCTGTAATGAAGAAGCTCAAAGAATTTAATGTTCATGGAAACAACCAAGGGTCATCTATAGCCCTGGAGAGTAGTGGAATTCAGGCAGACAATGGAACTTACAAGGAGGCAGAGGCTTGTCCTGGTGTGATCACTGAGTATTGGAGGACATACTAGGAGAATTGTTTTAAAATCCATGGCTACCCTCAAACCTTTCAGAGAGGAGGAAGGAGAGGAATGAGAGGTCGAGGGGTCTTAGAGGAAGGTTCTCTGATCAGGGACAATTCCACAGAGGAGGACAATGGCAAGAAAATTCTGCTCGAGTCAATTCCACCACTACAAATGCACAGATAGGGCAGCCCTCTACTGGAGTTGGAAACTGTGATGATACGATTCGGCCTCAGATCACCACTGACCAGTATCAGCAGATCTTGGCCATACTTGGTGGTACACAATCACAGATTCTGCAAATCGGGCAGGTAACAGCTCAGGTATGAACTGTACAAAGCCTTTGAATTTAAGCAAATGGATAATTGATACAGGTGCAAACAAACATATGATCTCGAGTAAATATTTATATGATTGGAACTGTGATTGCTAGGCCAGATATGCATGTTAGATTACCAAATGGAAATTCTTTGGTAGCTACTAATACAGGAGATGTTACTTGTTTAATGGTCTGAAATTACATGATGTTTTGTTTGTACCTGAATTCAAGCATAATTTGCTTTCTGTGTCGAAATTAACTTCTGATGCTAATGTTTTTATGGCATTCTATCCCCATTTCTGCTTAATCCAGGAGATCTGGACTGGCAAGATAAGGGGGATTGGTAGAAGATGGAATGGATTGTATTACCTTGAGATTACTATGATAGGTCTGCTAGTTTAGGTTGTAATGCTTCTACAGTTGCATGTAAAAGTGAGATTGCTCAAGGTGTAATGAATAACACAGACATAATAGTAAGATTTTGTTGTGGCACAAAAGATTTGGCCATATGTCCTTCAATAGACTTGATTTCCTACCAGATTTGAATTTGCGAATCATAGAAGATCATAAATATTGTTCTATATGCCCTTTAGCCAAACATAGTAGAACTAAATTTCCTATGAGAAGTAGTATGACTACTTTTAGTATGGAACTAGTACATATGGATGTGTGGGGCCCATATCGGGAACCAACATACAAGGGTGAGAGATATTTTTTGACTATAGTTGATGACTTCAGTCGTGCTACATGGGGTTTTCTTATGATTAATA
>JAPQWV010002633.1:0-53244 GCA_027422505.1 Craterostigma plantagineum | reverse complement strand
GGTAGTGGCACCAGCTCCCAAGTCTTATTTTTCATAAAGCTTCCATTTCTTCTTTGCATTACTGCCAACCACTGATCTGCATCTGAACTGTTCAGTGCTTCTTGAAGAGTTGGTGGCTCTCCGTCATCAGTTAGAAGACAGTATGCAACGTTGCTGCCAATATCGTATCTTCATGCCAGGATGGTGCGGCTCTTTTGTATGTGCCCCTTCTAAGTTCTGGCTCTAAAGATTCGCTTGGTCCTTCCTCGTGCTCTGGTACTGCTTCAGAAGAATCATGTTCAATAGACTTCCCTTTCACGTGAATCGCTATAGTTTCTGGGCTTTCCGTTGTAGTGCTATCATTTCCTCCAATTAGTTTATCTTCTAAAAAGATAACTTTCCCTGCTGATGACAACCTGTGGCAATGGGATCCCACAGGCGATACCCCTTTACACCATCGGCATACCCCTTTACACCATCGCATACCCCAAACAAATACTTCCTGGACTTCCGATCCAGCTTCGTAGTTTCTTGGGCGTTGTACATCACGTACCCAGGACTCCAAATACATGGAGTTTGGAGTAATCCGCTGGCTTCCCCGGTCCTATCTCCATCGGCGTCTTCTGATCAATCGTCGTTGAAGGCGATCGATGATCACGTAGCAGGCGGTGTTGACTGCTCTACCCAGTATGATTTATCCAGACCTGCAGCTCCCAACATGGCTCTTGTTCTTTCCAACAGAGTTCCGCTCCGCAACTCCATTTTGTTGTGGAGTATATGCCGTAGTGAAGTGCCTTTGATGCCTTCCCTCTTGCAAAGGCTATCAATTCCTTGCCAGTATTTTCTCCTCCATTATCCGTCTTCAAACATTGATCTTCTTTCTTGTATCAAGTTTGACCCGAGCCTCAAAATTCTTGAGGTTACAAACACATCCCTTTGCTCTTGATGATAAACACCCAACATCTCTTGGAGTAATCGTTGATGGAAGAACCGAAGTACTTCCCTTCTCCCGATGAAACGGTGACTGCCACTACATCACAGTGAACCAATTCTAGAATATCGTTGCTTCTAGAAGTTGATGTTTTGAACTGTAGCCGATGCTGCTTGTTTGCTACGCAATGCTCACAGAATGGTAGTGACACCTTCGTGAGACCCGAAAGTAGATTTTGACCCGCAAGAGTGTTTCATTCTTGCTTCCGACATATGCCCGAGCTTCTGATGCCATAGCATAGTAAGATCTTTCGTTTGAACCTCCTGAAGCCACGGATGATTCGCCTTCTTGCACGGTCTCTCCCAACAGAAGTACAATTCGCAGCAACTTTTTTCACATTTCATGACACAAGTGCTCCCGAAATATTTTCGTTATTCCTCCCAAACTTGATTTCACAGCCAAGATCATCGAGCTGTCCCACAGACAATAAATTCTTCTTCAGACCTTCCTACGTGTCGGACTCCTTGAATAGTGCAACTTCAACCCCGCGGTTCCAACGCCTACGATCTTTAAGGCATTCTCCGCAACTGTACACAGATCCTCCTAAGATAAGTTCGTAGTGGTTGAACCAGTCTCTTCGAGAGGTCATATGATAAGTTGCGCCTAAGTCAAGAAGCTATATCTCATCGTAGCCTTCCTGGTCTCCGTTAAGATAGCTGCTTCGCTACACAAACGTCTCCAACTGGCGCGTTTGCCAGATTACCCTGAGGATTGGAATTTTTCAGGTTCCAACAATCCTTCTTCAAGTGACTCTTCATTCCACAATGGTAGCATTTCATATCCTACTTCTTACTTCTTGATTTTCCCTGCCTTGAATGTGACTCCCCTTGAAGCACGTTCCGTTGATCTCCCTCTCATCACAGTCAAAGCTTCGACTTGTTGAGAGCCTGCTTGCTGGTCCTCCTGTTCTTTCGTCGATTCGAGGATAGCATCTGCGATGTTATTGAACACCAGATCTTTTGCGTTGTTCGTCAAATTGATGATGAGTTGATCATACGAATCAAGCAGACTTTGAAGTAGGTTTTGCACGTTCTTTAGCTTCTGTTTTATACCCCAAAGATGTTAGCTGAGAAAATAGAGTATTCAAGACGTTGAGATGCTCCGTCATCGATGTAGACTCAGACATTCTCAAGGTGAACAATTTTCTCTCAAGAAAATTTGTTGTGTAACGACGTCGGCTCGTACAGATTGTTTAGATAGTCCTTGCATTTTCTTTTCTTCGACACTGAAAATATCTCATCTGCTAGTGCCAGATGGAGATTTGCTACAGCGCGTCCCGTCCATCTCGTTCCATTTCTTTTCGTCTGTCACTGTAGCTGGTTTTCCATCAATAGCCTCCAGAAAGCCGTCCTTTCGCAAGATCGCCTTTATCTTTAATTTCCACAGTGAGTTCTCCCGTTGAACTTTTGACACGCTCGAATACTAGCAAGTATACTATGTCGTGCAAGTAGTATAAGCGGACGTAAATCGAGTATCGATCCACGAGATAACTCGATTATCCTAAGATATTATTCTAATTTTTGATTTAGACTAAGCGGACTATTAAATAAGATGTTTTATAATTCTTTTTTTATATAAAAATAGAATAACCAAACTAGATAAAAGCGCAAATAAAAATAACGGTTTTAATATCAATAATAACAAACGTGATTAAAGGACATATTTCGGCACGGATTATTCTACGTCTTCATGCAATCGGCTTTATCTAATCAATACGATTTAAGTCAAGGTAAAATTCCTAACATACGTGCTACCCGCTCTCGCGTGTGGGAGCAACCCATGTGAGAGAACTATATCCCTATATGACTATAGTTACTCCGCATGCATTCGACTTTATGCATTTCCCCGAGTCTAGCGCTTTCGACGCCTAAAGTCTCGGAAACCTCACGGACGAAACCGATTCCATCTCTGGTTGTATACGTCGTGGTGTTCAACACTTTAATTCTAACTAGTCAATCACCTCTCGGTCTCATAAGCCAATCAACAAAACAAGCATATGGCCATCAATCATATGCAGGCATTAAAATCAGCGAAGAACACATAACTTCACATACAACTACATAAAGCACGATAACAATAATACGAGTTCATAATCCGCCTATAAGGGCCTTAACCACAAAGAGACTTAAACACACATATTAATTAACGACAACAACGAATGTTCAACCAAACACATAAATAGAACACATTAAAAGGATACAGAATAAACGCTCCTCACACGTACTTTCGTCGAACGGGTAGTGGGCGCCTGAGAAGGAATGTTCTCGGTCGTCAAGTCTTACCCGTATACTTCGTCTGAGCTGTGTGGTTGAAAGGAAGTGCGGCTTCAGCTGTGATATGTGAGCTCGGGAGGTGTCGGCTTGAGGGCTGTTGTGGTTGGGTGTGAGCTTCGAATGATTGAGAGGTGTCAGCTTAGTTTGGGTTAGCGCGATATGAGCTTGCAGCAGCTAGCTTCGTGGGTTGGTGATGTGCGTGATGAACTCACGATGAGCTGCCTGCTTTTCTTTTAATGGCCTCAACTCTCACTTTTATGTGATGTGCAGCTTCTTACTCAAGAAATGAAATGGGTTTTGGATAGTATCTCAGCCTTGTAAGCGTGTGGTTGGCTCTGTGTAAGTCCCCCTCCCTTCAAATTGTATGAGAGCTGCTCTTTTATAGACGATGCAGCGACTAAAAGCCTTCAACCCATCATTTTCGATGAAAAACATAGAGCCGACTTGAATAAAAGTATATCTTCCAAATCTCGTTATTTCAGCTTCTACGTGACATCGTGCAGCCATATCTTACATTCCGCCGGCTTTTTATTTTTCTTTTTCTTCCTTGAGCCTAGTGCGTGATGTGTCTGTGATCGGTGTATGTTCAAGTCACTTTCATCAAGCTTGCGTGATCGATTGGCTGCTCTTCTCCCCAAGTTGTCTGTATTTTATATCTGTCTGCTGGGCTGCTCAATGCTGAAAAATGTGGGCTGTTTTTATTGTTTATGGGCTTGTACCATGGGCCAAAATTTTGCTTATGGGCATGTGTTTTGGCTTGTTATTTGGGCTCATGGATTTCTCAACTCCCTCAAGTCTGAATCTTCCCGATTTTTAATTACTTTGCGCTATTTCCTACAAAAAAATATGAAAATAAAGTACAATAGGATATTTCGGACATTTAGACATTAAACTATGGCATTACGCAATTTTCGGCCTAAATGTTCGTAATCTAACTTTATTATAAAACTTTCGATATCGAATTTTGCCGCCATAATTTCTGCTCAGTCGTGAGCGATACTCCGACGGGCTACAGCAGATAATTATTGATCCGTCTCGGCTTTTTCGTCACCGTAACAAGGGCAATATAATATCTATTATTTTCTGATATGGAGGGTCCACGTTAGTGCAACCACGAGCATACGATAAATAGATATATAAATCCAAGTTAGGCTCTGATACCAATTGTTGCGTGGCAGCGGACCTGGTCGAGTATACCGCGGCTTATATTGAACAATTAAAGATAAAAGTGGACACCGAGATTTACGTGGAAAACCCCCAAACAAATCGGGGTAAAAATCACGGCCATAAAAAGAAGTATCCACTATAGACTTGCACCCAAGATGATGAGAGTTGCGGACAAGTTGCTGAGGAGTTCCCGAGTATGACGCTGATACATAACCAAAGCGACGTGCCTGGGTATAATAATGAACTCGATAGCCTTTTTTTCTTTTAAAGTGCCTACAGTTTGTGTATATGTGGAAAACTGTTGGGAAATAATAATTGTCCATGGGGGCGAGAGCAATCAAACCTTAGTGTTGGCTACTATGCGGTTTAAAGATTAGAGTGCACCCTCACCATCAGCTATAGCTTCCGGTGCAACGATGCTTGATCCTAAGAATTGGTATCAGATCCGGTACTAACCGTAAAATTTTGTTCGGTATTCGGTTCTTCAAAAAAAATTGGTAATTCGGTTTTGGTATAATTTTTTTCGGTGGATTCGGTAACCGAATTACCGAATTTTTAAATTCATATATTATATATTGAATAGTAAAAAAAATAAGGATATTATATTAATTACATGTATTTTAATTTTTTCCCAAAAAAAATCGGTAAACCGAATATCGAACAGAAATTTTAGTTCGGTATTCGGTTCCTAAAATGGCGAACCGAAATTTCGGTTCGGTACGGTTTGTACGGAACGAACACCCCTACCTAGTGAAACAACGAAAACTTTGATAACGTTGTATTATTTATCTTCTTGTTAGTGGGTTTAAATAAATAAATGTGAGGGATGTATTTATTTAAACCCGATGGCTCTGGTAGGGGGTGGTAAACAGGTCGGGTTGGGTCACCTTCGTGTTCAACCCGTTTAATAAACGGGTTGAAAACTTCAACCCTGACCTGACTGTTTACTTAAACAGGTTGAAAAATCAAACCCAAACCCAACCTGCTTTAATCTCAACCAACTTGCCAACCAGCCAACCCGTTTAAAATTGAAAAAGAAAAAAAAACAGAAATAACAAACTGAAAGAATTATAACTTCAAATTAACAAAGGAGAACTAATCAATTTTTTCTAAAAACACCATCATAAATCATTGTTCCAAATAACGAGTCTCATTAGAACTGTCAAAAACGGGCCGGCGGGGCGGGCCGCCCGTAGCCCGCCGAGAGCCCGCCACTGGCGGGGCGGGGTGGGTAAGCCGCCTACTGATGGGCTTGGGAAATGAAGGCCGCCTTGCCTGCAGGCGGGTAGCGGGCCCGGCGGGCTTAGCCCGCCAGTTTTAAAAAAAAAAATAAAAGAAGAAAAGAATTATTAAAAATAGGAATATGTAAAATAAAATATTAAAAAATAGAAAAAAATAATAATATAAAAATTGGAAAAATTAAGAAATGAAGTAAAATATATATAATTTAATAAACTTTCTTAAATATTAATCTATTTTTGTTATTAAGTACTAATTAATATTTGTAATATTATATAATATAATATAGTTTTTTTATTTACTCGGGCGGCCTAACCCGCGGGTAAGCCCGCCCCGCCCCGTCAAAGCCCGCACCCGCCGCGGGCTTACCCGCAGGCGGCCAAAATTTCAGAGCCCGCCCCGGCACTTTGGCGGGGCGGGGCGGGCGGCCGCGGGCCCAAGTCCGTTTTGACAGCTCTAGTCTCAATAATTAAACAACAGGCAAATTATTTCATGGTCATCAAGTATTAAGCGAAGCCGAGATATTTGACTCGAATTCTCAACCATAGTCTCTTCTCCATTTGACTCTCCCACCCTTTTGTTCTTGACATCTCGCATAATCATCGAGCATAGGAATAGGATCTATTTTTGCTAAAAAAATCAAATAGAATCAAATGATTATATAGGGAAAAAGGCGAAAAACATAAATCAACACCTCATATACTAATCCTTTTGTTTTATCTATATTAATAGTATTTAATAATATATATTATTCGCGTTAAATGGGTCGATAAACGGGTTGATTTCGGGTTGAAATCAGAACCTTAACCTGGCCCACTTAATAATTGGGTTGGGTTAGGGTTACCGATTTACGTAAACAGGTCAAAAATACTAATCCGAACCTGCTATTTTCGAGTGCGGTTCGTGTTCGACTTGTCGGGTCAGGTCGATTTTTAATAGCCCTAGGCGCTGGGATGGGTTTAAAGCAGGATTACATAAATCATGACTTATTTATACAAATGTACCAAACATTTGAACATATGATAAACCCAAGCTTAAAATAACCAAGACCATCTCCAACCAGAAATGCATTCTCATTCAAACGCATTCTCAAACTCAAAATGCAGTAATTTTTCTCCAACCGATCAAGTCATTCTCAAACTCAATAGACTATTTGTAATATTCACTTGCACGCCAATTTTTACAAATTTCAATACTACCCCACATATTTTACAACTTTACAAATTAGACTACAAATATTATTTTAAATTTAACTATAAAAAATAATAAGGTTAATAAAAATATATTTATACACGTTTATTAGAAACACCCATATCGAAACCCAATCACACGTATAGCAGAGAGAGAAAGAAATCGTTTCTTTTCTATTAATCAAGTGGCGTCTTTTTTATTTCTTGATCGGTTCGAGTGAATTTACCCCAGATTTAGGGTTTGAGTGCTCGGTTGGAGATGCTCTAAACATATGAACCAAACAAGCCTTATAGATGTACTAACCCACACTTAGAATAGCTAAACACAATGAACCAAAAAAAGGGATCAGCGTATTGCAACTGAGAGTAAGACGAAAACGCGAAAATCAGTACTCACGATTGCAGGAGCTGAGACTGAAAACTGAGTGGAAAGAACCCACGAAGTAGATAATATTTCATCTTATGAATTTCTGGGAATCTAGGGTTTTGCAGACCTCAATTACTTTAATTTTCTTATGCTACGTTTGGATCGGGAGATTTCGATTTGAAATCCGAATTTCATTCAAATCACCCGTTTGGCAACCGCTCGGACTTGGATTTCGATTTCATCCAAATCCGAGGAAAATCCGAGCGCTTGTCTTTTGATGGATTTGAAATTCGATCGGAAACGGTCCGTTTTCGAAAATACCAAATCTTGCCGTGATATTTTCTTAAATAATAATAATAATTATTATTATTATTATTATTGACAAACGATGAGTCGAGCCGACCAGCGAGCTCGTACGAACGACGAGTCGAGTCGGCCGACGAGCTCGACGACATGAGTCAAGTCAACTCGCAAGCTCGACGACCGATGAGTCGAGCCGGCTTGCGAACTCGACGACCGATGAGTCAAGTCGGCTCGCGAACTCGGTGAGCCAGCTCGCCTCGATGACCGATGGCTCAAGCCGGCTCGAGGGCTCGAGCACATTCGAATTCGAATTTCCAAAATCCTAACGTTTGCCAACGGTGGATTTGTATTTAAAATTTGGATTTCAGAATTCATAATTTCAAATCACGAATTTCAATTCAATACACCAATCCAAACGCAACTTAAACCACTTCTCAATTTGCACTTCTTGTGGAAAATTACCATTAAAACTCTTGGAACAGTGAACACTTAGATACATACAGTAAAACCTCTATAAAATTAATACTCTATAAATTAATAACCTTTCTAAAATATATAATCTTCTGGTCCCGACTTGCATGGGCCTTTTGTAAAAATCATCAATTCGATAAAATAATAATAATAATATTTTTTGGAAATCTTTATAATATTATGTCCCATTAAAACTATAAATTAATAATTCAAAAAATTACAATTATAAACTATGGTAATTTGCTAAAAATAGGTCTATTTGTTACTATATTTCTTAAATTTAATCTAATTGGATTTTATCCCTAACTTTTTTAATTGCAATCATTAGTTCTGACGTCGAGTTTTTCTAGCTGCAACAGAAAATGTGAAGGTGTCGCCATTTTGTGTCGCTTAATATCTCCACCCTTTTGAAATTTGCTGAACGATACTCTAATGATATCTCGCGATGATTTGATTGTGCCTTGACTAATTTTCAAACAATTTATCATTATTCACACTTGTAAATCGTTTGAGTAGATTGATATAATAATGAAAAAGTACTTGAATTCATTTATCGTCAATACATTCTAACTAAAGTTAAATTTAAAGAGTGTCTCTTTTAATTAATAACATATTAATTTTATCAATATATTAATATCTCTCTAAATTAATAAAATTTCATGTCTCAATGTTATTAATTTATAGAGGTTTTATTGTACAAGGTTAACAGCCATTATTGCGTTGTTTAGTTCTATCGTTCAGACATTTATCTTGTTTTCTTTTGACTTTTTTCTTCCTTTTTGTTCTTTTTTCGTTGTGTTCGTTGCTTCTCTCTCGATGAAAGCTCTGTACACTTTGAATGATCAAATATGATGCGAGGAATTTCTTCTGGGCTATTAGACTTTTGTACGTTTTACTAACGAAGCTATCTTTTAAAAAAAAAAAGAGAGAACTTTAGAACCGTCGAGAAATAGTGGGGGTTCCATACCTTGAATAAAATTAGAAGTGTAGCCCAACAGGCAACAATCTGATAGCCAAACTACATGACAACCACATGGGCACACAGGAGAGTTTAAGCTCTACCCTACCATATCTAAATAAAACTCATTGAAACTATAGAGATCAACCAGAGGAATAGCCATCAAGCAATCCAAATTTCAACTCAGCTAACAATCAGTTCAATGAGAGTGTCTTTAACGTCCGTAAACAGTGCTCTAAGCTAAGGTTATGATTACTCGGACAAAACATATAAGCAAATAAAACGACCCAGACCAAATAGTAATAGTAGCAAATTATGTGCCTAACATCACATGGAAATGCACCTCTCTCTATAAAGAAAGGCCATAACACCACTTATGATCAAAGGTAGCTCTACTACAAAACCTTTATGATCACATAAGCCATGGGATTGCACTTCAACAATGTTGCCTTTATAATTCAAGTGGCTTTAATTTCAATCTCCATCTACTACTACCTCAAAACCCTAATATCAAAGAAAAAAGTAAGTCATCACAAAGCTTCTAATAAGCCAAAACTACCCCCCCAGGTCTTAGGAGGATGGCCTTAATAGGCCACATAACCTTCTTTCCGGCCCCGAAATACCTTACGTAACCCTATCGAGCTTGCCGATAAATACGGCCCAATATTCACCTTTTTCGAATAAGAAGAAAACGAGTAGTCGTAGTCAGCGATGCGCAAATCGCAAGAGAGTGTTTCACGACGAAAACGACGTAACATTCTCCAACAGGCCGCATACCAAAGCCCTCGAACACTTGGCTACAATTTTGCCATGTACGTTTCAAAGATCACGGCCCATACTGGTGGGAGCTTCGAAAGATATCCGCGACCACCCTCCTTTCCAACAACCACAACGTCTCGAATTTAGCCAAGGAAAGAGAAACCGAAGTCGAATCATGATGAATTCTTTGTACCATCGAACAAAAGAGGGTGGCAAGACGGAGAAGAAGAAGGTATAGATTGAGGAAGTCTTGGAAGAATTGAACTTAAACTTCTCCACGAGGGTGGCCTTCGGCGAAGTCAAGGAAGCTAGCAAATGTTGCGAAACGGACAGCGTAATAATATTGGAAATGATTGTGAGGATAAAATGGACACGAGAATTTACGTGGAAAACCCCTTTGACTTGGGTAAAAAAAAACCACGGGCGAGGTAGAAATTTATTACTGGGGTAAAATAGGGGTTACAAACTCTCAATCTACAAAGGAGAAAACACTCACTATCTCTCTTTATAGTCGGAGCAGATACCGAACAAACCCTCTATTTTTATCTATTTCTTTCCTCCTCTCTTAGGGACTTGGACTACAAAATAGAGCCAAGTGAACGCGCTGAGCTTCTACTGCAAACCTGCCAGACTCCTACGATCAACTCGTCATCAACCTGAGCAATAACCAAGCTGCGGGAAAACTTATCTGCGATAATATTGCAGCTGCGGTTCTCGAAGAAGAAAGTCGGCGTATAACAAAGAAGAAAGTTGATATATCCCAACAGGCGGAAGCATTGACATGACGAGGGCAAGATCCGGAGCACGTGGTCCAAACGGGACCGAAAACGAACAAGACCCGGAGAGTCTGGTCCAAGTGGGAGTCAAAAACGGCAAAACCTGTTGGACAAAATTAAGAAGGCTATAAAGTGTTACCACTGGGCAAAAAGGTCATCTGAAGAAAGATTGTTGGGCTCTAAACAAAATCCCAATGCCCAAGGAACGCCGCCAACACTACCGACGATGGAATTGCCTTGGTGTGTGAAGCCGCAACCACTATCGCTGAAAGGGAAGATTCAACGATGTGTGCTCATCGACTCAGCAGCTACTTTCCACATGACCTCTCGAAAGAATGGTTTCATCAATACGAGTCAACCTTTGAAGGATATGTCTACAGCTGCAATGATCAGCGCTGAAAGTTGTCGGGGTGGGTACGGTTCAAATAAAGATGTATGACGGCACTGTGCGTACTATCCATGCTGTGCGACATGTGGAGGGCTTGAAGAAAAATCTATTGTCCATGGGGCAATTGGATGATCTTGGTTTGAAAGTTGATTGGAAAACAAATCATGAAGGTATCCAAAGGAGCACTAGTGGTGATGAAGGGAGAAAAGATAGCTGCAAATCTATACACGCTGAAGGTAGAGACTCTGCAAGCAGGGCAAGCATCTGTTGCTCAACAAGTTTCAATCAAAAAAGTCTACAATGACTTGGCACAAGAAACTTGTTCATATGTCTGAACAAGGCATGAAAATTCATGCGCAAAAGAATCTACTTCCTGGTCTTACAACGGTGACGTTTCCATTCTGCGAGCATTGTATTGTGAGCAAGCAGCATCGCCTGAAGTTCTCCACTTCAAATTCTAGAAGCAAAGAATTCTAGAATTAATCACTCTGACGTATGGCAAGCACCGGTCGCATCTCTGGGAGGAGCCAACTACTTTGTATCATTCATAGACGACTACTGCTGGGTGTATCCAATCAAGAAGAAGGACGAAGTGTTTTCTATCTTCAAAACATACAAGGCACGAGTTGAACTTGAAACCGGTAGAAAAATCAAGTGTCTCCGGTCAGATATGGAGAGAATATACTGGCAAAGATTTCATCGATTTCTGCAAAGGTGCGGGCATCAGAAGACAGTTCACCACACGGCTTACACTCCACAACAGAATGGCGTTGCAGAGCGGTTGAATAGGACCCTGTTGGAAAGAACAAGGGCTATGTTGAGAACTGCTGGCCTGGAAAAGAAGTTCTGGGCGGAAGCGGTCTGTACTGCCTGTTATGTGGTGAATCGGGCCCCGTCTACTGCTATAGAGATGCGGACACCGATGGAAATGTGGACTGGTGCACCTGCAGACTATTCAAACCTCCATATATTTGGAAGTTCAACGTACGCGATGTACCACACCAAGAAACGACGAAGTTGGATCCGAAGTCCAGGAAATGTCTATTCTTGGGGTACGCTGATGGAGTAAAGGTATCGTTGTGGGATCTCACTGACCACAAAGTGATTATCAGCAGAGATGTTTCTTTCTGGAAGATAGCGATCAAGAGCAAGTCAAAATGATAGCAGTTCAAAAGGCGTGACAAAGACTACACCGGCGAAAAGAAAATTGGAGCAATATAATTCTTCTGAAGCTGAACCGGCGCACGAAGAGCTCAACCCAGTCGAATCTGAAGTAACCGGATCTCTGGCGGTCATCACGCGAGCGTAGCCGCCCCAGTTGGCACTCAGATTATGATATAGAGAGCAATCTTGCATACTGTTTTCTAACGGAGGATGGAGAGCCAACCACTTTCCAAGAAGCACTGAATAATTCAGATGCGAGTCTGTGGATTTCAGCGATGCAAGAAGAAATGGAAGCTCTCTATAAAATAAGACATGGGAGTTGGTGCCATTACCGCAAGGAAGGAAACCCATTGGCAACAAATGGGTGTACAAAATCAAGCGGAATGGTGATGACCAGGTAGAGCGCTACCGTGCTAGACTGGTTGTAAAAGGATATGCTCAGAAAGAAGGGATTGACTTCAACGAAATTTTCTCACCGGTGGTTCGACTTACAACAGTCAGGGTGGTCTTGTCAATGTGTGCTACATTCGACTTGCATCTTGAGCAGCTAGACGTAAAGACAGCCTTTCTCCATGGTGACCTGATGAGGAAATATATATGCTTCAACCAGAAAGTTTCGAGGAACAGGAAAGAAGATTTAGTTTGCAGACTGATCAAATCTCTCTACGGGCTCAAACAAGCACCCCGATGCTGGTATAAGAGATTTGACTCCTTCATAATGAGTCTTGGCTACAACAGGCTATATTCAGATCCTTGTGCGTATTTCAAGAGATTTGGCTATGACGATTTCATCATGTTGCTGTTGTACGTAGACGATATGCTGCTAGCAGGACCCAACAAAGGTCGTATCGCCAACTTAAAGACTCAACTAGCCAGTGAATTCGAAATGAAGGACTGGGGCCAGCAAACAAAATTCTTGGCGTGCAAATATCTCGAGACAGAAGCAAGCGGAAGATTTGCTTTCCAGAAGAATTATTTGAAGAAATCTTGCGAAGTTTAACATGCAAGATAGTAAGCCAATATCTACCCCTCTTGCTGCTAATTTCAAGCTATCCTCCGAAGATCTACCCGAGATCGTGTGTCACTATGAAGTCGAGAGACGAGCGATGGAGATGTTCTCGACTGCCATATGCATCGGCGGTAGGAAGTCTAATGTTCGCAATGATCTGTACCAGACCAGACATTGCCCATGCAGTGGGAGTTGTTAGCCGATACATGTCCAACCTGGCCGGAGCACTGGAGTGCTGTTAAGAGGATTCTCAGATATATCAAGGGAACCTCGGATCTTGCCTTATGTTACGGAGGTACAGATTTTAATGTCCATGGTTTTGTTGATGCAGATTATGCAGGTGAACTTGATAAAAGCAGATCCACAACCCGATATGTGTTTAATCTTGCTGGCGGTGCCGTAAGTTGGGTTTCAAAACTGCAGTCCATTGTTGTAACATCAACAACGGAAGCAGAATACGTGGCAGCTACGCAAGCCAGTAAAGAGGCAATATGGTTGAAGATATTGCTGGAAGAACTTGGCCACAAACAGGAGAATATTGTTCTCTATTGTGATAGCCAGAGTGCGTTGCATCTTGCAAGGAATCCAGCATATCATTCAAGAACCAAACATATCCGGGTGCAATACCACTTTGTTCGTGAACAAGTGGAAGCGGGGACTGTGGACATGCAAAAAGTTCACACTGCGGATAATTGGCAGACTACATGACCACAGCAATTCTGTGGACAAGTTTATGTGGTGTCGTTCCTCATGTGGATTGACTGAATCTAAGTAACACGAAAAGGCGAGCTAGAAGAATGGTGTGAAGATATGATTGTGTCTCAATCAAATCTGGTGTGTTTTTATATTGCCTCGAGCCTTTGCTATTTATAGGCAAAAGCATGTCTAATATGCATTATAATATTAATATAATAAAATAATAATATAATTATATTAGAGTAGATATAGGATTGAGTGGTAGAGTGGGTAACCCACTCTCCCAACAGCAAAGAGACTTTGATCGAGCGAACGAAGGAGTTTTTCAGGGCGTGTTTACGGTGACTCTATCTGATGCCCATACCTTCATGAATTGGTTGGACGAAGTCGATGGAACGAAGAAGAGCTTCGAAAACATACACAAGGAGATGGACGTCTTGCTGCAGTCTAGGGTTGATTCGCTCAGGCGAAACAACGCCGAAGAAATCGCCAGAATTTTGCGACGAAGATGATGTATAACCAAAGCGACGTGCCTGGTCAGTAACGAATTCGATCGCCTCTTTTTACTTGGCTATTATTTTTAATCATAGGGTACCCTACACTACTTTTTTTATTGCGGGAACTCCCTTATGTTGTGGTAAACTCGGCAACCATACTCCTTGTGTTGTCTAAAACCTAGCATCGCACCCTCAAGTTAGAGGGGGTGTAAATGATAGGGAGTGCATCATTAACAGATAACCTTTAGGGTTTTTATGTACATTTCTATTGAATCACGTGTGACGAATAGCAGAACTATTTGCGATAAACGGTTGTATCATCTTCGTATTTTATTGTGCAGACGATGATTCTTGGAGGATCTGAGACAATCTCAGTAACAATGACATGGGCATTATGTCTGCTTCTCAACAACCGCCAAGTGCTTAGAAAGGCTCAGCAAGAACTTGAAGATCGCATAGGGCGAGAAAGGCTGGTGAAGATTCAGATACGGAGACCCTAATCTACATTAAAGCCGTGCTGAAGGAAACACAACGAATTTGCCCGACTGCGCCTTTGCTAACTCCGCGAAAAGCGTCAAAGGACTGTACGGTGGCGGGCTATACGATACCCAAGGGTACTCAGCTAATGGTGAATGTTCATAGGATACAGAACGACCCTAGGGTTTGGCCCGATCCTCAGCTATTTAGGCCCGAGAGGTTTCTTGAGGAGTGTAAGGACGTCGACTTTCAAGGCGGGAATTTCGAGTTCATCCCCTTCGGTGCTGGGAGAAGGATGTGTCCCGGGATTTCTTTCGCGATGAAGATGATGGAGCTTACGCTTGCGAATTTATTGCATGGGTTTGAGATTGTGTCTGATGAAGAACATGTCGATATGAGGGAAGCCCTGGAGCAGCGACAGGAAAGCTATTCCTCTTGATGTTTTTCTCAAGCCAAGACTGCCTCCAAATGCCTATGATTAGGTTGGATAAAGTTGTATTTATTGGGAATAAATTGCTTGTTTCTGTAAATGGGGTTGATGATTATGTTATTATGTATGAAGTATACGAAAGGACCCCCATAGCTTTGAGAATCCTTATGTTTGGTCTACACGTATGAATTAAATAAGTTTGCTGGCGTACCATGGGTTTGATGGTGGACTCTGTGGTGTATGAATAATATGTTGAGATTTGAAACTATATATGGTTACACACTTACACACAAAACGCACACCCATGGAAGATAAAAAATAAAAGAAAAACATGAGATATTGAAAAACATGGAGCATACTACGGTATAATATATTCTACTATTCTACAGTTGGTTCATGCATTAGGTCTGAATCGTATTATGATGAATTTCAATTCAATATATATTTGCAATTAATCGACATCAGCTTCAATATCAAACACCACAATCATATTCAATCTCAAAATATCGGACGGAGATATTAGACGAGTTTTTTTCCCATGTCCCATTCTTTCACTAAACCTTCCTTAATTGCCGTAATGCAAGATGAGTCCAATTATTTTTTCATTTGCATATGTTGCATATAGTGGTTCAAATGACGTATTATAAATAACTGATCCGTGCACCTCATACGTAATCTAAGAGCTTTCTAGTACAAAAAAGAGAATGGGCGGCGGTTGTTTGGACAATGAGCGACGGTTATAAGGCGACGCCAAGAGCCCGACGCTTATAGTTCATATTGTAGGCGACGGTTCTAAAGCATCGCCCATAATGGACTATAAGCGATGGCGACGGTTGTTTGGAAACACCCGTCTCTAATAATGAACTATGGGCGGCGGTTGTCAGTAACAACCATCACCTGTAATACGCACTATGGGCGACGGTTGTTGTCTAACAACCGTCACTCATATGTTGTTTTTTTAGATAATATTTATTTATATGCAACATGGTATTCAATATTAATTCCAAATACACATTGCAATCAAATAAACGCTATATATCAACAAACAAGATACAATTTTAAAACTGTGAGTTAAGAAATTACATGAAAACAAACGTTCAAATATGAAATTAAATATCTACAACATTCTCTGACAAAAGTAAAATATCAACATCAAATCACACAAGTCTATTGAAGGTACTTGGATCACAATCATGCCTTATCGTTTCTTCGTTGTATAAACTCCTTCAAATATCTACATCCAGCAACAAAAATATATAAGTTAATGAGCTAATATTAAACGAATTTTAAGTTTATTTAGCAAACCATGAATGCGCATATTTTCAATCGATATTGGAAAAGTTAGGGCTAGAAACCATACCAATCTTCAATCGATTTTGTCCAAATTTCTCAAATACCCACGAACAAACTCACGCAAATTTGCCGAAGTTACAAGTTCGCTCGAGTCATGAAAGTAAAGGTAAGCATAAGATTATAACGAAATCAACTCTCATAAATAATTAACCACATTCCCAACCAAAACGAAATTATAGCAAGTAAATACCTAAGGCTTAGTTCTTTACGGCATGATTTCATCGTTGAGGCATTTTTTGCTCACTTTCACGACATAATTCTTCATAGTCCAATTCTCATTGAGGCATTTGTCGGATAGGTGAAGGGCATCTTGACTTGCTTCTCTGTAGTCCGATTTCTATTTCTGTACTAGTTATATACTCCCTGTTTCATAATACATATCGTTTTAGAATTTATTAAATTACATGTCGTTTACATTTTTCAAGATAACATTATTGAATTGTTCCAGTTTTATACCCCTTATCTTTAGTATAAATTGTTAAATTAAATTAGAAACATAATTAATTAAGGATAAATGGAGATTGTACTTTATTTCTTAATATGTGTGTTATATCCTTAAGTGCTCGTTTAGTTTGGGGTTTAATAATTTTAAAGGTGGGTTTAAGACATGTCAGACTGTTTGGTTCGTGGGTTTATCTAAACCACGGATTTATATAAAACCATACTAACCCATGCAGACAGGTACACACCATACTAAAATCAAACTAAACCCATGCAGACAGGTTTTAAATAAACACACCTCCTCACATGTGTTTATTTGAACCCATTAAACTAACACAAAATTTATTTATACCCTTAATTTATTTTATATAAATCATTACTTAATTAAACCCTCCTAAATATAATTATCAACCAAACGCTAAAAGAATGTGAAACACTAAGCTCAAAGAAGAGCAAAACATTAAAATACGCACATCAGTGCATAGCAAGTTTGAAGAATATTGCAGCAGCCTTGAACGACATCAACAACGCCTCCAAATATCACCCCGCGAACCCGTAAAATCGTGTCTTGCACTTCGATTTCGTGGCCAAAAACCAAATCCGCAAATAAGACCCTCAAACATCTCTAAATCGCGAATAACAACCTCTGAAAACTTCAAAACCCCCAAACATAGCTATCAATTAAACTAAAATACCAAAAAAGAACAAATAAACAAAAAAATATTAAAAACCCTAACTCCCGCGACATATTTAATCTCGAAATAGAACGCAGCTCTTACCGTAAGATATTTCGTTGGTAGCCGCCCTCGATTGTCGTCTTCTTCCTCGTTCGTCGTTGTCGGTCGGGTCATCTTTGCCATCGCATCACCTTTGGATTGTATTTCGTGTGGATAAAATGAATTTTGGAAAAGCATTTGGGATTAAAGACTATAGGCGACGATTGTTGCCCGCAACAGTCGCCTATAGTATTAGTAAACTAGGTGACGATTGTTGCAAACAACCGCCACCTATAGTATAAGTATAGGTGACCGTTGTTGTCAACAACTGTCGCCTACAGTTTACTAATACTACAGGCGCACAACAACTGTCGCCTACAGTCGGTTGCGGGACAACAACTTGCCAATACTCTTACATACCTTAAAAATATTACAAAAAAAGCCGCGTGTAGGATAAGCGCATGTTTTTTGGGAACTTTCGCCTATTTTGCTGTCGCCTATAGTATTTTGTACTGTAGTTATAATAATCTTCACAACTCATTTCAGCTTTTCTTTTTTTTTTTTTTTTTGTCAGTATAGCTAAGAAACCACTAAATTTTTGATCGGGTGAATGCATAGGCTGCGTTGGCGATATATAGCAAATAATGAATGTGCTCCGCAAATCAACATCGAAGGATATTGATTGGTCCGTTCATACGATCAAAAGAACCTTTTGACTGACAATCAGTTCCAAGAGAACAATACTTAACGTATAAATAAATATTCATAAGGCGATGAATTCCGCAAGACACATAAACAAAAAAAACGACCAGAACCAGTTAGTAATAATAGCCATCCATCACCGTATGCCTAATAAGTTCATCGTAGCCCCAACATATAAGGTCATGACAACCTAAGATCAAATGTAAGAAGATTAGTATAACCACCCTTTGACCATAGGGATGAAACATCAGCCATGGAATTGCGCCATTTAGACGTTCCTTATTCATTCTTATGGCTGTACTTTCGATTCCCAATGTACTATTACTACATCAAAACCCTAATATTAAAGAAAGGAAGAAGAGACGAAGTCTCAAAGCCAAAACTACCCTAAGGTCTTAGGAGGATGGCCTTTAATAGGTCACATAAACCTTCTTTCAGGCAAGCCCGAACCACCCCATATAACCCTATCGAACTTGGTTGATAAGTAACGCGAATATTCACCTTTCAAATAGAACAAAATGAGTTGTGGTAGTCAACGACCTGCAAACCGCAAGAGAGTGTTTTACCAACAAAAACGACGTCATATTCTCCAACAGGCCGCAAACCAAAGCGCTCCAGAACATGGCGTACGATTTCGCCATGTATGGTTTCAAAGACTACGGCCCATACAAGAGAGAGCTTCGCAAGATATCCATGACGACCCTCTTTCCAACCACAACGTTCGCAAAGGAAAGGGACGTCGAAGCTAATTAATGATGAGATCGCTCTACCTTCAAGCGACGAAGAAGATAGAGATGAAGAAATTGTTCGTAGACTTGACTTTGAACTTCTCCACTAGGGTGGCTTCGGCGACGTGGAGGACGGGGCTAGGGAGATTTTGATCGAGCGAATAAAAGAGTGCAAGTTCATGTGGGTGGTGACTCTGTCTGACGCTTTGCCGTTCATGAAGTGGTTGGATGAAGTCGACGGGACGAAAAGGAGCTTCAGAGATATGCACGAGAAGATCGACGACGTTCTTCAATCTAGGGTGATGCGCTCGGACAAAGAAGGACGAAGAAGATTCCCGAATCCTTGCGAGGAAGATGATGGATGTTGCTGAAGGAGTAGCCGAGGAATTTCCCGAGTATGACGCTGATACTATCACCAAAAGGACGGCTTGGTACGAATGATCACTATTTTCTTTTTCTGCTGTATTGTTGGATATCAAACTCCAGTCTCACTCTAGATAATCAGAACAAGTATGACATGTATAAGCTTGTGGACTGCTCTCTCTCTTACCAATTGATTTCATAGTAGAACCCCACAATGCTTGTCATATGTGGGATGAAAAAAAGTGACGATTTTTGTATCTTCTGTGAGGGCAGACGATGATCTAGGAGGATCTGAGACCATGTCGGTCACCTTAACATGGGCATTGTGTCTGCTTCTCAACAATCGCCACGTACTTAAAAAGGCTCAGCAAGAACTCGACGATCGCATAGGGCGAGAAAGGTTGTGAAAGATTCAGATATGGAAACCCTAATCTACATTAGGGCCATTCTGAAGGAAAAACATAGGATATGCCCGAGCGCACCTTTGTTATCGCCGCGTAAAGGCATCTAAGGACTGTACGGTGGCGGCTATACGATACCGAAAGGTACAAGGGTCATGGTGAACGTTCATAGGATACAGAACGACCCTAAGGTTTGGCCAAATGCCCACCAATTTAGGCCCGGACGGTTTCTTGAAGAGTGTAAAGACGTCGACTTTCAAGGCGGGGATTTCGAGTTCATCCCTTTCGGCGCTGGAGGATATGTCCCGCTTGCGAATTTATTGCAGGGTTGAGATTGTGTCTGAAGAAGAACCTGCTGATATAAGGGGGAGTCTTGGAGCGACGAATGGGAAGGCTACTCCTCTTAATGTTTTTCTCAACCCAAGACTGCCTCCAAATGCCTATGATTAAATAAAGAAAAGTGTTTATTGGGAATAAATGGCCTGATTCTATATTCCATATATGGGTTATGTGGGAACATAAATGTAAACCTTATGTTTCAGTCATACATAATTAAGGAAATGAACTCTTAACTATATACAATTACAAACTGCAAGAGTTCCTACTTAAGGTCTTCATTCAGGAAATAAAGTTAGGCAGCGTTAACAGAGGAAGCCTCACTCGCCTGAGTTTCTGAGGCAATTCATTCATTCACAATTTTACATGAAAATTGAAAGGTTCGTTCAAGGGGTGAAAATGACATTTCCCATCTCAAACCGTCGGTCAAAAGAACGGAGCAGAAGTAATAACTCACAGCAAATGTTGAATCGCTGACTTTCACTGTAGCGTAAGGTTCTTTGCCCCATTGAGATAGTTGAGCCCTTTCTTACCAATCCCACAAATATGGACTCGCATTTCGCAGTTGCCGACGAGCTCGAATATGCAGATATCTCCCATTTGAAGATCGTTTTCACGCACAAAGGCCATCCATCCTCCGCAGATAGTATGCAGCGTCTGGACCTTCACTGTGGGCACGGAGTTCACAGTCCAGCATTGGCCTTTCAGATTACGAAGGACAATCTCAGTTCTGCAGTTTGGGAGGTGTTCCATGGAAAACTGATATGGGATTTTCTGGATCATCATTAAACAAAAGGTTATGACTTTTCTGATGCTTCGATGGAATTCCCCTCTGCATAAAAATGTTTGATAAAGCAATAAGAAGCTCACCAAAGTAAACGAACCGCTGATGTTGAACTTTTTCATAACTCTCACGAAATGAGGATAGTTGGAAACGAAGTATTGTGCAGCCATTTCTCTCGGGCGCGCACTTAAGGGACATGCAGCCTTTAGTGTGAGAACCTGGCTTGGTCAGGGAAGCCAATCTCTTATGAACACCTGCTTTTGCATGGAAAGGGAAGAAAGATGACACTTTAAGCAAGGGAGATAAGTAAATACATGAAATTTGACGAGGAAGTGAAACTGATATACCTGATTCTGCTACAGAATTGTTGAAGGCCCCTTTGTTATTGTAGGGAACTTCCCTGGTTTTCTTTGATTTACGTCTGGATATTTGTTTGATGTTGTGTGACCGTGCTTCTCCCTGTCTGACCCGCTCGTCTTCGAGATCTAAACCTTCCTTTCCAACTCTAAGAATTCTCACTTGCAGTTCATATCTTCGTAGAAGCTCAAATATGCAGATATCGCCTATACCAATATTGTTATCGCGGACAAAACCCAACCAGCCCCACAAAAGGTATGGGATGTCTTCACCTTGGTGGTAGGAATTGAATTAATTGTCCAGCTTTCTCCTTTTAAATTGCGAAGGATGACCTTCACCTTGCAATTTGGAAGATACTCTGTTGCAAACTGATAGGGAATATTCTGCAAAGAAGAAAACGTTGATAACGAAATAAGAGAATCAAGAAAAAGACTCATCTAGAATCTTTTCAAATCAGAATATTTATTGCTCATGATGAAAGAAGCACTCACCAGAGTATAAGAACCGCCTACGTTGAATCTTTCATGACCTTAATAAGTTGGGCAGAGAAGACGAGAAAGATTCGGCTATTCGTTCTGCTTCGGATGCTGACAATAGCATCTCTAAATTGCTACTTCTATTCCTTATAGAAGGGTCTGCTTCAGAAAACCCAGAAAAGAAAAGAGATTGGTTTTTTGTCTATAACAACCAAAAAGAAGGCAATGCTTAACGAAAATTGAAACAAAAATAACTAAAACAAGGATGTTAAGGAAATACCTGAATTATTACCAGGAACCGTAGCTAAAGGCAAAGCAACGGTGACAGCATTTTTCAGTAGACGAAGACCATCAGCTTCTTGAACCCATTGCTGCTCATTCAATACACTTGTACCATCCATGTGATCTTTATATGGGGCCTCAAAGCACACCTGGGAGCTTCTCGATTCTTGGGAACACCTTCAGCAATGCTTTCTAGCAGATTGGATACTTCCCTATCCCTTTTCTTCAGTACATGACTGTTGTATTTGCTCAAATCTTGACTGTTCATCGCAGAAAATGCAGTTTCCTTCTCACACATGCTCCTGTCAAAAATCTGCACCGAAAATTGCAAATCCCCATCGTATCTAAACACCAAAGTGTCCCTTTGTTCGAGGAAGTGATCTCTAACAAAAACCATCCAATTGTTCGAGAAGAATAAACCCCCATCATCAGGAACTAAATCAACAAACCAACTGTTTCCACTGGGACCAACTAAAATTGATGTATCTGGGCCCCGACCATCCATGTGCTTCACAAAGTGATATGGAATTCTCTGAGAAGAAATAGATTTTATGTTAGTAGAACATCATGCACTAACAATTGAATCAACATCGTGAGTTTCTGAAATTAAAATTCAATTACAAGGTACTATAACATAAGATGGTACATGATACACGAAGAATCACAGCAGAAAAAATATTACTCTTCAACCAACCAACCGAGCAAATTTACTATATTCTTCCACCGTATTTTATAACTCCGCGATAGAGACAACCACATCGATCAAGCTGAGAACAATGACCAGGTGCTCTTAGGGGAAAATTAACAAGTTTTAACATCTTTCCCCAAAATTGATCATGAAGTGACGTGACGGTAAAGAAGCTTAATTTCTTCTTAACAGCACTTCTAATAGCCTTCAAGAACCTAAATAAACACCGTTTCAGCTTATCTTTGTTAAAATGTCCAACATACGACTTCTGCATGGTCATCGAGACTCATATCTTGCTTTCTGTAATTATTAAAAAAACTAACGATAAACAAAGCAGGATGATGAATCGGTGTCAAAATTAATTCCTCATACAGAGAGACAAAACTTAAGGCGTACATAAACAAAGTAATTCGTGAAATTGAAGCCACATTACACGTTGCCCTAATTGCACCTGAATACAGAGTTCGACGAAAGAGATAGGAATTACCATCCTCTCCGAGCACAGAGAAGGGTCGAAACCAACGAGGAAGTGAGGTCGCCTCGAATCCCACATATCTCTCTCCTCTCTCTCTCTCTCTCTCTCTCTCTCCAGAGAGAAAACTAGTTCAATTCAGTTGATATACCTTCTAAATTGGGCGTTAATATTTCCAATGCATTGTTATAATGCCAGATCTTTTACCCGCGAATTGCCATTTGTACTCCGCTTCTTACAACGTAGAAACTCCTCACGTTTTCTCTAAACATAGGGGTAATATTGTCATTCCAACGTCACAGCCACCTTGTAAAACTTTTACTCCTATTTTTATTTCGATTAAATTATTAAACCTTAATCAGTGAATACCATTTCAAAATCTTAAACTAAAAAAGCATAATAAAATTATGCCTATCAAAAGGAAAGGAGAACAACCGAAGCAATCTATGTAATTGTTTTCATGACTAATATATCAACCATGACCAAACTATCATGTTCCAACGTACACACACATACTCAATACTGTATACCTCGTACAAAGTTTGTCCATACAAACCCAAACCACAACCACCATCATCGAACCCTCGAAAAGAAGATACTAAGCTCCTGATGGCCCGAGGCACCGTCGGGATTTATCATGTAGAATGACTCGCAGTCCTTCGAGCCCACGACCCGGTCAAACCTAACCTAATATAAGTCAACTCTTCCTCTCCGGCGCCGGCGTCCTCCTTCTCCGGCGACTTTCCGGGCAAAACTCCGGCGCCCATGGAAACGCCCCTAAGCATATGCATGACGTGGGCTTCGTCCTCGCTCATGCTCTTAACGTTCCTCCTTACGGAAAACCCTACCCTCCTACCGTTCACGAAAACCGCCCACACGTATTCCTCCAACAGCTTCTTGCCGCGTGTCTTCGTGTCTGTCTCCAACGCTATCCTAAGCACGTCGTGGGCCATCTCCTTGTGCAGGGAGACGGTGTGCACGGGGGAGCTCCGCCACGAAGATTGGGGCTTTGTGTGGATCTTCTTGGATTGCTAGGGTTAGGCGCCCTCTGCGGTGGCCGAAGAGTGTCCCAACTGAAGCGTGGTCGGCCAGCAGGTGGCGGCGGAGGTGGCGGCCGCCGCCTAGGAGGGCGGCCATCTTGCAGCCGGTGGAGAGCATCGGGAGGAGCTTGAACATTCGAAAGAGGCCGCCGCTGGTTTTCGAGGTGGTGGTTTTCGAGGGCGTTTTGGCCTTTCCGGAGGTGGTGGCATGGTGGAGGAGGGAGAGGATGGAAGGGTTTTGCATGTATGTGTGGTGGAATGGAATTTAGAGTAGTGTGTGCGTGTGTGTGTCTTTGTTTTTGTGTGATTTCTTGTTTATTGTTTATGTGAGTAGATTGGAGGTGTTTGCTTTGATTTTCTATTGAGATTTTGAAGGTGTTTGTTTTATTGAAAATTTATATTGTGGACATATTAGGGAAGGAGTGTTGGGTGAAGGGTTTTGTGATTGTTTTTATAAGTATGGTGTAAAGAGGTTAGGGCAAGGCTGGTGGTTTGTGATTGCTATGTTTGTTATAATGGGTCAGGGAAATGCATTATGTGAGACTGGCTACAAAACAATCATCATGTTTTTGTATTATTTAACGAACTTATTTTAAGTAAATTACGTAAAATATTGGAAAGATAGTTACATAATTTTATTTCGTTTGATGGAATATATGACTTCAAGTTTTCTAATGTTTTTTCTTTAAAAGTTGTGTAGTTACGTAGTTTGATCGTGAGATCCTATTTTGGAGAGTTCTTTTTTTTTTGTTTTGGATATTTCTCTTATCATTTTTCCTAGAAATATAATGGACAACCCATTTTATCTCAAGTACGACGTAGATATTGGAAAAGATTTAACTTTCTTTTTATGATAAAACTGCAAGAAAGCGTGTGGGATCGAATACAAAGAAAAGAAAGTGGGAGGTTAAAGTCTATGTGTAACATGCATTTGTGGAATATGATTGAAAGTTGATATTGACAAAGCTTGGTGATGCATAACCATTATGGGACTTGGTATGTGATAAGATAACTATATAACAATCAAAAATAAATAAATAAACATATAAAGAGCACAGATTGATACTGCTCTAGCCCATGTGCATTTGCTTTCATTGTAATATAAGGGTTGAAGGGACATATTCACATCACCAAGCGAACGCTTTTAAATTTTTATGTATTTGAGAAATACAACTTTCAAACACTTGGATCATCTTATCATATGAAGAGTGCAATTGCTACTTTAATTTGCCATAACTAGCGATCTTCCTTTTCGACCGCTCTCTTCATCGAACACATATTTTGCTATTGCCTTCAGAAACAAGGGTTTAACTAATAGTAACATTATTTTTTTCGTGGACAACTATAACCATAAAGATCTATGATTTATTTAATATATTATTGAATAATGAAGGAGACAACTATCGATGTATCTTATTAGAAGGTTACCTAGTCTATGTCCAAGCCGGACCCGTCAATAGCTGTGGGTTTGGCTAAATGCTTCAGAAAACAAAAATATAAATTCTTTTTGGAGTATATATATTATATTCTGCCGAGTCTATAATTTGAGTAGACATTGTTGTCTTGTTCATATCATACATGGTTTTTTCGATCGTAACCAATGTGGAAATTATTGCAATGTCAAATTATTAGATTAATATGAGATGCTTTCAAATATATATTTAAATACTTCGATAAAGAGTAGAAATGGTGTCCTACCCCTAGATGCATAGCATTTGGCAAGAACTAGTCAATATCTTCTTTTTATTTCGTTTTTAAGTTTATTTTCTACTTTTGCATGATTTTCTAGGCTCTTGTTTTATTTCTTTTTATATATTATGTAATTCATAATAAGGCGTTATGTTATCACACGGTATTAATAATTGATTGCGTTTTTATTTTTTTTCTCGCTAAACTAGACATCTCGTATCATCATGCTTACAAGTTGATTAAAAAAGAAAAAAACAATCCAGTCGATTAAATGTAGAGTTAATCATAAATTCAAGAAGACAATGTATACAAATTAAAATTGATATAGTCATTGATTTGGCGCAATGAGCTATCAAGCACATGGATGGTTGGGCTAAAAGTTAGATATGATAGGAAAAAAATTGCAGCTTTTTAGCATTAGAAGTTGCACATCATCTTGAGTTGCTCATCTCATATGCTTCAACTAATATAGTTTTTTGACACGGAAGTATGTAAAATAAAGCTATTGTCTCATTGATTTGGTATAACATATAAAAAAGTTATATACTTTGATTTTGGATCACTAATTCCATCCTGCTATTATAGCGGGACCTAAACCACACCTATGGTTTTCTTAGTTTAAACTTAACTGTTAGGAAGTACTGATCGACACGCGGTGTAATAATGTAAAGTGCAAGCGCAACAAGTGATAAATAAAACGAATACGTAGTTACTATCACCGACGTGCGATAGGCAGCGGACCTATCGTTTGTAGTGTAGTAAGGTGAGTAAAGGAGTATCGAACACGAAGAATAAACTTGATTACTAGTAATAACCTATCGACTCGATATCTAGCCTAAAGTGCACAGATTGTTTATACTGCGAACTAACCTAACAAACCAATCCTAAAGCAATGACAGAGTAAGGGAACACGACTAAAATTGATAAGAGTGTTTCTAGGTAAGAATAATGTGCTCGGTATTCGAATCCCGCTAGGTATTATCGTCTAAGACACTAAAATATCGCTCCTACGTGATTCTTGATTAGATCGCAGTAATTTCCTACCCACTCACGGATTTGCTATTGCCCTATACGCTCGCGGGGATCTGAGATTCGACAATTACTAATGGCTATGATCGAGTATTTGCTGTCACCCTATACTCGAGTCCTATCATCTACGATACGAACGGCCTAATCGTTGTTTAGCTGTCGCCCTAAACGATTTTTCACATATTCACTTTAACACATAGACATATTAAAGCGAAGAAACACTTTTACAGATAGATAAATAGTAAGGATACACGAATAACGATAATACATGCCTTAAGCACGAATCAACCTAGCGTTCATCTACTGCCAAACACAGAAGAATTTAGCTACTCATAATCAACGGAAAAGCAACGAAAGAAATAGAGAACATGGGCAGATGACTCATAATCTTCCCTTCTGATTGATCTGGGGTGGTCTCGGGGGAAGATTCTCTTTCCTTGTTCAATTCGGCGTGAAAGCGTTGTTAATCCGTCTCTTGCGCTTCTGAGGGTGTTTCTCTGTTCTTGACGCCTCTCTTTCGTCTCTTATGTATTAGAGTTGAGTTCTGAAAGGAGGTCCCTATTTTGAATCGAATTGGGCTTTATAGTGAATTCGACACCTCACGGCCTGGGTCATGGGCCTTCACGGCCGTGACACTCTCATGGCACAAAATGAGCTCACCGCCATGCTTCACGGCCTAGGACAACACATTCACGGCCGTGACGCTTTCGGCATGTTTGTGGCAGTTTCTTGTTTCACGCAGATTAAGGGGTAAACGATGTCTTGTAGACCTGAGATTTCATCACAGAAAGCATACTCGCAAATATTTACTTTGACCAAGGGGATACTCAATCCGGGGTCTAGATTGAGAGATATGAATTTTCTAATCCATTGCTACTTTTCAGGCGGGCTTCACGGTCGTGACTCTCTCTGGTTTAGCTCCGCACTTCTGTCACGGCCTGGTGCACGAGGTGTCACGGCCGTGACAGCCTTTTTGACTTGCCTCTCTGCCATGGTTCACGGCCTGGTGCACTTGCATTCACGGCCATGAACATCTTTGCCTGGGCGGAGGTGAACTTTGTCCATAGTCACGGCCTAGTTAATACACTTCCTGTTTTCGTCGTACTTGCTCCGTTGTGCCTCGTTTCGCTCCTTTCGTCCGATAGCCGTCCTAAGGTCCTATAAAGGTAATTAGGTATAAATAGAAATAATTGCATAAATCAATAAAGAACACTCTATTTTTTCCTAAATCACCGGTATAATTCACACACGAATGTACGTTTATCAAGTACAATCTGTATAGAACTCAATTACTACATAAAATAAAAATTAAAATAGAAATATAATTTTTTTCCCTGGTTAGAGACATTGTTACATGCAATAGTATGTAGTCTCAACTCTACCACTAAATTAGTCTGAGGCGAATTTAGACATCGTTGTCGGCTGTGAACGATCCTAACTTCCATCTGGACTAATCGTCCTTTCTCATTCATCACAACCATACAAACAATTATTTCAAGACGTCTACTGAAAATTTAAGGAGCAAAAAGATAGTGAAATAACTTCTCAGTCTTTATCAATTAAGAATTTTGTAATATCATACTCGATTTGAGTGTTTTTTAGTGAAATGATACACCCTAACCTTTGGACAAGTAAGTTGGGGATTGTAGCATAAAACTATCAATAAGGTATGTTACCCTTGGGTTTCATGGACCCCGCGGCAAAATAACCGACCCGTCTTAACTGACTTAACTACCTCACCTGAAGAACGACCCTCGCCCTCAGCAAAGGTTCGGGCCCACTGGAACGACTCCACGGAAAGGTCCCGAACCCGTTAAGGGCCGACGCCCCGAGCCCATTAAGGGCCGGCCCACGGTAAAACGCCTCGAAAACGCCTGACAGCCCATGACAGCCCCGAAGTACCCTCGGGTAGGTTACCCGAGGTCACGCTTTCTCGATGCGCCTCACAAGATCGCCCTCAGGAAAGAGGGAACGCGGACCCCTCGGGGGCGTAATCCGGACACCCATACCCGTCCATCAGTCGAGGAATCGGGCCTCTTAGCGCAAAAGCCACCACGATCCCCTCATGTCAGTGCTAGCAGAACGTAGGGAGGAAAACGCCAAGGGCCGAATGAGGCAAGGAAACGTGGGAAAGCAAGGCTAAGATGGATCCGAAAAACACGGGACGTGGGCTAAAACCATCCGAAAACCGCCCATGTCAGGTACTCTATAAATAACGCGAGGCCCAGTGATGGAAGCAGCTTGCAGGAGTTGGTGCGTCAAAGTTAAATATGCCCAAACTGGAGGGTCAAAGAATAAATAACAAGCATCAGAAAAAACAAGAACAAAGGCACTTTGGGTATTCGAACCCACGTAGATGGTGGGACTGACTTTAACTACATTGACTATTCCACTAGACTAAGCGACATTCTCGGTTTAAGTATATACGAACTGCTTATAGACAACTTGGTCGGGGGGTCAGTGGCCCCCCCAAGCCCAACGTAGGCCAGTCCCTGGCGAGGCCCACTTAAGGTACGCATCTCAATTCACGTATCCATACTGTTACTCTGCCCTTTTTACCGCACATTTGAGCACTTTTCGTCACTATCAAAACCATTTAACATCCTCTTTACGCTACTTTACACCTGGAAAATGGAAACCACCTCTTGACCTAGGTACGACCCCCACTCTAACCCTGTTTTCGAGTTTCCAGACAAGATTTGCGGCGAAAGAAATGTGGGAAGAAGCTCGTTAGCCAACTCGCGCGGTAGGCCATTGTTCAGCGGCATCAAGGTAAATATATGTCCACGTGCGACAGACTCACTAAAGAAATTTGATAGACACAAATATAGATTGAATTATAGCATAGCATAGCAACTTTCATGGGTATGACATGGGCTCACTATATTGGGCTTTATGAATACGGGCTCATGGGTTTCTACAGCTTTTCCGGGCTGGCCCAAACGAAAGGGCGTAATATTTTCGCTAAATAATTATTAATTAAGGTATTGTTCTTTTTTCTTCTTTTCTTTTTGGTGCATCGTCACAAGTCGTAACAATGTCCGAATGTCTATCTTAATACTAAACAAAGATGGAGTATAAAATGTTGCGTGAATGATAAATTGAAATCATTTACTGATATGTAAAAATATGTCTACCAATCATACTAATGTTCAACTCCTCAAGAATCAGAATCTTATTAATGGACAAAAAGTTTGGCTTAGATGTCCCTTTTTCAATTTCAACTAACTCCATAATACCTTCTGCCTCATATTTCACGCTATGGTCCCTCTTGATGATGATGCTAAGATCATTAGTAGAGAGCAAGGGCTATGGTCCCTCTTGAATCTTGATGATGATGCTAAGATCATTAGTAGAGAGCAAGTAACCAACAACTGTTATTTTATTTTGCACGAAAGGTTTATATTATTTTCTTTCTACATTTAATTAGTCAGTGGTAGTTGCAATCTTTACTGGGATTAGCGAGACATACGCTTATGTCATGATCACTTCTCCAATGATTATTTCATATCTAGCTTTCCCCGCAGCCTTCACAATGATACGAATATTAACTCAAAGAAATCACTAGAAAATGTTAAGTACGTTACGACGTGATAATTTCTGGCCGCCTTCTATTTTTTTCCCTTCTTGTATAAATGGTGAAGTTATAAATTTGTGCCATTAAGTTCGACCGCTTTTCGATTTAGACACTATAGAATTACAATAATCAAATATGGTGATCCACGCTCAAGTCAACTTAGTGTATGATGATATTTCAATTTTCCAAATATAAATCACAATAATTGTCGTTCTCTTACCGAACAAGTCGTTGGGGTAATTATTAATATCAATTTCCATATACATTATTAACGTGTTTTCAATTTTGATATTCGGGCTAGCATATTGCTCTCAATTGTCATAATTGATTTTATAACATTAGGACATGAAAATATTTTTATTTTGAACTTTAATGCTCGCGATATCTTGAACATAAGAGACCTTATTTGGGTCAAGCTATTAATCGAACAATATTTAATTCAAGGTGAATGTATTTATTATCTTAGAGTAAATTAATCGCTCACCACAAGACTGTGTACATATTGCATCACAGGTATTTCAATTTAAAAATACGGATTCGTGAAGGTGACTCCTTGCCTTCTACTTATTACCTCCATCACCACCGACAGCAAATAGTTGAGAATTTATATAAATATATATTATATATATATAGAGGAATGATATGGTGCTCACCTTACGTGAGCACCTTATATGGGCACCTGCTGATTTGCACCAATTCGTGCCAAATTAGTGTGCCACTTCAACACCAAATCAAATGTGACATTAATCAACACATCTTAGGCGTTATAAATCGATACATATATATATAGATATATATTGTGAAATGATCTTCTATTATAACAAGCAACCACACTTTGCTTTCTTGAAAATGGACTTTTGTACATCATGCAAATAAATCAAATTTCAAATACCATTAGGTGAAATCTTTCTTTCGTGACACAATGTAGCAGCATTCAGCAACCAAGGCCACCTAAACTACTTCTATATACTACATTGCTCTTTTATTCTACCAAAACAGCTCCTACCTCATTTTAAATAATAATGATAATAATAATCATAATAATAGTAATAAAAAATGTGTTAGAATGGGTAGCCTAATTCCACTATAATTCGAGATGGGTATATTTCCAAATGCAGCAGTGTCACCCCTAGGACCAAGCACCTACCGCTGCGCCAAAAGCTATATCTGATGGTGAGGGCGTAACTTTAATATTTAAATCGCATAGCACCGCGACACGGTTTGATTGTCGCAATTATTGCTTCCCAACAATCTCCTCCCCAATAATTGCTCTCTTTGCACAATCTAAGGGTATCGAACTCGTGACCTGCTCTGATATCAATTCGTAGGACCAAGCACCTACACTTGCGCCAAAAGCTATAGCTGATGGTGAGGGTGCAACTTTAATATTTAAACCGAACAGCAGCCCGTCACGGTTCGGTTGCTCTCTACAGTGACAATTATTGCTTCCCAACAGTCACTCTCGGAATGAATCATAAGTTAAATTAAAAAAAAAAGTCGTGAGGTCTTTGGTTAGGACGGGTGATGGAAATTATAAATATTTGAGTACTCTTTATTTCTATTTTTCTATTTTTTCTGCAGTTTGACATATCCCTACTCAATCGACTATACGGTTCCGCAATAATGATCAGACTAATCCCCGTGACCTTGATCTTAAATTGTCTAGGGCTTAAAAAGTAGGTCTTGAACATAATAATTTATTTTTTCATCCTTTGACTTTTTAATGTTTGTTAATGATTTTATTTTAACTATCACTCAAAGCAAAGTGAACGTAATAATAATATAAAAGCATGCAAAGTGTTTGTTGTGTCCAAGAAGCAAAAGCTTTGCAAAGAAACCAAGAAAATCATCATCATCATCATAATGTATTATTATGATCCCATTTGCGAAGAGCTTCAGCCGCTATGAACGCAAGAGATTCAGCTTCTTCGCGCTCGTCCTCTGCCTCGTCCTCGTCCTCAGCGTCTGTTCGACTTTTCGGCCGAATTCTCACCCTTTTTCCCAAAGTAAGAAAGAACTCCGACGATGAAACTTCGCCGCCAATCATCCGCTTTTCTTACTCAAAAAAAATACTCGCAAACTGATAATTGTGTTTCTCCCTTCAGTCGGCGATGCGATAAAGCTGCAGCTATTATCGATCGAACCCGAAAAAGACGCCGCCGTACTTGCCATGACGACAAAGACAGGTGAGGATGCGGGCGCGAATACGGTAAAAAGACGATTTGCATTACGAATTTTTTGTCCTTTCTTGGTTTTCCACAGACGATCTCGAAGCAAATATCGCCGCCGCCGACGTCGGCGCAAATAAGACGAAGCGCAGGGAAGAAACACGGTTCGATGTAAGAGTCGAGAAACTCGAAGTATTAGGGCTAATTCCTAGAGTAAATTCATCGACAGAACCTTCTCGCCGCGACGACGATGGTAATAAAATCGATTTAGTCCGATTGAAACTTTCAAATGGGGATGACAATCGAACCCATTAAAGATTCATTGCATCTTCAAATGGTTCCGAGTTTATATCAACTTAGCACTCATGGTGCCTGACGATTCCCTCGACGCGCAATCCTCCAACACCAATGGTAGTGCGTTTAAACTCGGACCCATATGATGATTCAATGCATCTGTAATGAGTCCTGATTGCTAATAAAACCGATAGAAACTTTCGAATAGGGATGACAATCAGACCATCAAATACTCATTAGATCTTCAAATGGTTCTGAGTCTAGACCAGCTCAGACCGCCCAAGGTGCTAGACCTCCTACGACGCCGAAAAAGACCCTCCTACGACACCAAAGGTGATATAAGTAGGGCTTAGACTCGGACACATCGGATGATCCAACGAGTCTTTAATGAGTCTGATTGTCATCCGTACTTTCGAAGCTTGACCGTATTTCCTAACTTTTTTTACGCTGCAATTTTCGTAATTAATGCGTAGGCTCGCCTCCGCGAATCGCGACGGAAAAGCGACGACTAAGAACACACCACTATGCACAATCTTGGAGTCCGACGCGGATTATTGCGAAATCGAAGGCGACGTAAGAATCGAGCCAACCTCATCCACCGTTTTCCTCGTCTCCTCCCGCCCGACATTTCCTAAATCGTCCCCCAATTCGTGGACGGTTCAACCGTTATCCCAGGCGAGGAATCGACTACGTAAAGAATTGGACCGTAATGATCGTATCACAAAACGACGACGGCGTAAAAATCCAAAATGCGCTCACAACGACACCTCGCCGGCCATCCTCGTATCCCTCGGAGGATACTCGGGAAACCACTTCCACGACTTCGCCGACCTATTACATCCTTTGTACTCGACCGTTTTTCGGTTTCGAAGAGACGTACGCATTCTGGTGAGCGACTACAAGCCTTGGTGGGCCGGGAAAATACCGAGCGTTGCTCGACGGGATGTCCAAACACGCCCTTATCGACATCGATAGGAACGGTGGGGCCCGCTGCTTCGAGAAATTGATAGTCGGCGTTCGATTCTACAGAGACTCACTGTCCATCCTTCGAAGAACTCTCCTACGATGCAGAATTTCAGACAGTTTTTGAGGGAGACGTACTCTTTGGAAAGAACCCTGCGGCGAAGTACTTCAGAAAGGGCCGCCGCCGTGGAATGCGAGGATGATAAGGCCGAGGCTGATGATCATATCGAGGAGGAAGACTCGGATTATTACGAACGTCGGCGAGGTTTCCGCCGCGGCGGAGAGAATGGGGTTCGAGGTGGTCGTCGGAGAAGCTGACGCGTCGACAGATCTGAAGGGATTTGCCCAAATCGTGAACTCCTGCGACGTTCTGATGGGCGTTCACGGCGCGGGGCTGACGAACATGGTTTCTTGCCCGACGGCGCCGTCGTGATCCAGGTGGTGCCTCTCGGCGGAATCGATGGGTTTGCCCGGCGGGATTTCGGCGAGCCGGCGGCTGGGATGGGCTTGAGGTATGTTGAATATAGGTTGCGGCGGAGGAGAGCTCTTTGAGTCGGAAGTATGGGAGGGAAGACCCTGTTATTAGGAATCCGTCGGCGTTTCACCGGCGAGGATGCCGCTGCTCCGATCGTTTATTTGGATAATCAAAACGTGACGATTGATGTACGGAGGTTTAGGGGTACTTTGGGAAAAGCAACGAAGCTTCTCCGTCGTGATTTAATTTAGTAGAGTGTATTTATTTATTGCCAAGATTTTAATTTTATTTTGTCAAGAATGAATGAATGATGTTGGAAAAAAAGAAAATTCTTCATTGGTCGTAAGTGTCGTCGGGAGATTTCACATCGGTTCGGACAAGAAAAAAACCTTAGCTTAGGTTGTCCCATGGTTTTGAATCGGGCCGGTTCGGACCGGAAAACCGCGAACCGACCGAAAATCCGATCTGATTTAATTTAAAGAATATATAAACTGATAAAAAAACGAATAAGTAAATAAAAAAATATGGAATTTGATGCGGACCGAAAAATCGACCCTAGCATCAATAGTGCGCTGGAAGGTATCGGTCCGTCGCCGTTTCGAGTTCGTCGTCTTCGCCCTTCGGCGGATCCCTGAAACGTCACAAAAAAGCGGGCTAAAAGGGCGCCGTTTCGGCGACGCCCCTCCGACGCTCAAGTCAGATAATCGTTCGTCGACGTTAAAGTAAAGGAAAATAACATTAAAGAGTATAAAAATATTGAAATAGTGCATAATAAGTAGAGAACCGTGATCGAAAGCCGCATGATTAATGATCGTATTATGCTATGAGAGTATGAGTTTTTCATGTGTGGGCTTTCGTATGTGTGAATGAGAGAGAGCTGTAGTTGTATAGAGTTGTGAAAATGGGGAGAGAGTTGTCTGCCATGGGAGTTAGTGACAAGAGTTCATGGCAAAACGATATAACGTACGTACCTTATATATACAATACATATGCCATATGTTGAGGAGATCCCACGTTTGAAGTTGTGGCTGTGGTAACCACCCAAGATAGTGACTTGGCTTGTCCACGTTGAGGGCCATGATGTGGCTTACAGAACATGACTATACCTGCTATTTCTAATTGCAAGGATTTCTCATATAATATACTTATGAATTATGTCTAAATAAATAAATTATGGTCCATCGGTCATGTGATGTCATCATTCGTCGAGCGAGGTGTACACCTCGGGAGCGTTCCTTCGGGCATATGTCGCGTCGGGTGTGTTTTCGCGGGGGATCTTTCCCGCCCCGTCTTCGGTTAGACTCGAATATTGGACCGGTTATATACGGGGATAACAATAGTCCCCCCCCACAAATAGTCCAAAAGAGTGTTAGTGATTTTTGGACGTAGTATATGTAAAATATTCGAGTGTAACATACGTCCTTCCCGAGCATCGACCTTCCTAAATATCATGTTAACATATAAATATTGAAAACGATAAATATTCATACCGATGGTGTCCCAAGCGTTCATCTGTACCGCTCCCAAATTCCCCTTCAAAGTCGGTTACGGAGATTCAAGTCGTGGGCGGTGCATTCGTAGGCTTAGGCTCCGAGACACAATTGTGAGGGAGGGAGTTACGCAAGTTTCGTGCCACATTCGTGGGCTTTTATCCCGAGCAGGTCGGGTCTTCGATTCGTGGAGATCTATCCCGAGCAGTTCGGGTCTTCGATTCGTGGAGATTTATGTCCGCCACAATTGTGGGCTCAGGAGGCCTGCCGCCCGAATGCACCTTCCTCACGGACTTATTCAGATTCATGTGGCGTTCGTCGATTTTGTTCGTTCCTCGGGTGTGGTTATAATAGGGGGGAGCGGCGGCGTAGCACGAATTCCCTGCACTCAAGTATCTCAAAGGAAACAGCGAACGCGGCGATTAAGTCCGAACATGTCGGTTTTCATCGAGCAGACCAGGTTAATTTTCGAAGCATATAATCAGAGCTCAATCTAGAATTAGTCATCAGTACAATTTCTATGATTCGGCCAAAATAAAGGGATAAGCCTCATAAAAAAGAATTATTGCTAGAAGCCCCAATAAAATATGAACAATCAGTCTGAGAGAATTTATAACAGCATGCACAATTGCACATCTAATTTATACGGTCCATGTAAAACAAATAGGCGAAATAATATCCAAATGCCCAACATGCATGTTAAGCCCACGAGTAGCCCAACGTACCCAATGAGAAACTTACACGGATAGCTCACCTATTTTAATAATTCTCAGAATGACCTAGTTTATCATACTTCATCATATGCACTCCCAAGAAAAATAATAGAATTAACCCATACGATCAAGTAATTACGAATCAACCCCGATACATAAGAAAAGCTTACGACCAGGTCCAAGCCGTGAGCGACGGCGGATCTGTCGCCGGTGGCTGAAGTGGCAGCCATGGTGGTATCCCTCAGATCTACGAGGATCATGATAGTGGTGGTTTCGCCCCACGAAATCCGTACACGACTTACCGGCAGATTTTAAGTCGATATTGCCCCTCCCTCATTGAACAAGTCGCCCGTGATTTGGCTCCGAAAAGTCTGCGCATGAGGTGAAATAACTAGTTACCGATTATACGTAGCAGGCAGCCTTTAATTTCGCGAGACGGGGGCCGATTCGTTCGATTTGTCGAGGTTGAGCGGTTCGGGTTTTCTGTGTTTGACGTGATTTCTGCCTCCGTTACAGCGATAGCTGTAGGTTCCGGTCTGCAACAGGTAGTCGCTTGTACGTTTAGCGTCGTGAGAGCTTTTTCGGTGGGCTGTGTTCGATCAACGGTGGGACAGAGACGAAGAACGATGGTGACAAAGTGGTGTCCGGGAACATTGTCATCGGACGTTCCTTTCGCTGGCGTAAGTCTGATCTTCGATAGTCGCTGCTGTTAGAAGGTGTGCGAGAGTGAATCGTGTGCTGAGGGTTTCCCTAGTAGTCGGGCAGTTGTCTCAGATCGGCCCTCCGGGAATGTCGGCGGGAATCATCGGGTGATAATGAAGCTTCGTCCCGATGTCTGAAAGGCAGCGAACTCGATTGATTTTACGGCGCGAGCTCGAAACGGCTTCAGATTTTCCGATCCTCCCAAGTGCACCTTTTATTTTATACGTTTCCCACAGACGGCGCCAATTGATGCGGACCGAAAAATCGACCCTAGCATCAATAGTGCGCTGGAAGGTATCGGTCCGTCGCCGTTTCGAGTTCGTCGTCTTCGCCCTTCGGCGGATCCCTGAAAACGTCACAAAAAAGCGGGCTAAAGGGCGCCGTTTCGGCGACGCCCCTCCGACGCTCAAGTCAGATAATCGTTCGTCGACGTTAAAGTAAAGGAAAATAACATTAAAGAGTATAAAAATATTGAAATAGTGCATAATAAGTAGAGAACCCGTGATCGAAAGCCGCATGATTAATGATCGTATTATGCTATGAGAGTATGAGTTTTTCATGTGTGGGCTTTCGTATGTGTGAATGAGAGAGAGCTGTAGTTGTATAGAGTTGTGAAAATGGGGAGAGAGTTGTCTGCCATGGGAGTTAGTGACAAGAGTTCATGGCAAAACGATATAACGTACGTACCTTATATATACAATACATATGCCATATGTTGAGGAGATCCCACGTTTGAAGTTGTGGCTGTGGTAACCACCCAAGATAGTGACTTGGCTTGTCCACGTTGAGGGCCATGATGTGGCTTACAGAACATGACTATACCTGCTATTTCTAATTGCAAGGATTTCTCATATAATATACTTATGAATTATGTCTAAATAAATAAATTATTGGTCCATCGGTCATGTGATGTCATCATTCGTCGAGCGAGGTGTTACTCCTCGGGAGCGTTCCTTCGGGCATATGTCGCGTCGGGTTGTTTTTTCGCGGGGGATCTTTCCCGCCCCGTCTTCGGTTAGACTCGAATATTGGACCGGTTATATACGGGGATAACAGAATTGTAGTGAAAGTTATATATATTCTGGCTGTGAAAGACCCTGATGTGGGAGTTTTTATGGATTTGGGTTCGATTCCTACTTGGCAAGCAATTATTACTTTTATAATTAACACATCTGCCCAATATTATTTTTATTTCATGTTAACCCCAAATTGATAATTAATATTTTACACCATTAATATTTAACATCGACACAATTTACTTTTATTATTTTGCCTCTTGATTTTATAAAATATAATTTGAAAAAAGCATATAAAAACATGTATATTTCTATGTTAAATGATTGTCATTAATAAAATCTATATATTATATATAGGGATACCGGTTTTATTCCGGTATGCTTCCGATTTTATACCGGTTAGACCATTAAACCGTAAACCACTAAAATTTTCGGTCCGGTTCGAAAACTCGGTTTCAGACCTTGGGTTGTCCATGGTCGAATCACGTGTGTAATAATCCGAGAATGTGATGAGGAGTTGTAATTGTTACTATATAAAAAAAATACTAGTATATATTTATTTATTTATTTTGCTACATAAGATGTACTATGGATAAGTTGGACCCAAATCGAATTTGTACAATCGTTTTTAAGAAGAAAAATAAGGTACCTGTCAGCTTGACATCATGATAAAGGCTTTGTCGCACTTGGCCCATTTATGCTAATTATTTAGATTTTAGCTTAATCATGAGAGGCCTAACTCTTTCACAATCCAAAGCATAGGGACAATTTCTATCCAGTCCCTAGTCGGTAAGTTTTTAAACTGTTCAGTCCCTGTCAGAATTTCTATTAGTTTAAAGGACCAATTTTTCAAAAAAAATGGCAGAGGTAAGCTTAAATATATGTATTGACGAAAATACCCTTCCTAACATAGTGAACGAAGAGTTATTTTTCCGCCGACTTTCTGTTATGCTGTTAGATTATATTGTTATAAATGTTTGGTGAACGTTTATTTTCCATCATTTATCTGTTACTATGATGCAGAAAATTGTTATCGACGGAGAATATTTACTTTACGGATATCGTTCTTACAGTGAATCGAGCTCCGAAATTTCGAATGCCCATTAACCAACCAATTTCGGAGTAAAAGGTAGGGTATATTGTGGCGTTGACGACGCAAGATGTAAGATTTGTAATGAATTTTATCTTTCTATTTAGGGTTCTAATTTGCGAAAATAAGATGAAATCAAATTCCTTTTTGGCAATGATTAGGTCTAATATGTATAGATTCGAAGTACCCATAGTATGGGCAGCTCGGTGCAGCACCTTGTTTGGTCGTTGATCCGATGTTCATCATTTAATTTCGCGAAAATGTGATTGACCCTATATTTGGGTATTTTTTTACTACGCCATTATATTCGAAATTATGTATCAATTGTTAACTCCCAAACTGTAAGTGTTGTAATGCATGTGATATGAAAGACATCGACATTAAGCAAAAATCCAGATGTTAGTGAATTAATTTGGACGTTCATCAATTGAGGTGATGAACAACTGTTGCTAAACTAAAATTATCAGGATCTGTTACTAGTATATTCGTTTCTGTTACTATGTTGCCTAAATTTGTTACTAAATTTTCTGTGGAATTTCGGGCGGAAAAACCAAAATGAGATGAATTTTGGGCGGGAGAGTAAATAAAATCAAGCATAGATTATCTGTTGCCCGACATGTGTAAACTGTTACTAGTCTATGTTTATACGTCACCAGAATATAGTTGGTGAATTAGGATTTGTTATTAAAATCGAACTAATATATTTTTATCTAAAACTTCGTAAATTCGTATATTTTAGTGAATGTAGCGTGTTTGCAATATAAATTTTGAAAATTATAAAGTAAACTAATTACATGTTAAATTGCTATTTTGACTATGTTTATGTTACTCGTGTTGTATTCCTTCTACCTACATATCAGTTTCAGTTTTTTCTCCTCTTCAATTGTTTCTGATCAGTGTTAAACTGTTACTGCAGGAAATCAGTAAACAGTATAGGGTTTACGTTTAAGATTAATTGAAGATGTCATTAATTTTGTCGAATGATTTATGTTAGGTCGACCATCTGGATTGTAATAAACAACTAATAGTTCATATCCGCAACGTTTTTGAGTAAGTAGAATCATTTCGTAGAAGCATGATCATCCTTTCAAGCAGAGTGCTACTTGTTTTCCATACTATATACTTCAAATTCTTCAATTCCAACATAATCTCCACGAAAATGACAACCTAAACTAATATAAATCTAAAACTTCGTAAACTCATATATTTTATTGAATGTAGCGTGTTTGCAATATAAATTTGAAAATCATAAAGTAAACTAATCACTTATTAAATTGTTATTTTGACAATGTATTCTATTACTCGTGTTGTGTCCTTGTTACCTACATATCAGTTTCTTTATTTTCTCCTCTTCAATTGTTTTTTATCAGTGTTAAACTGCTACCGCATGAAATCAGTAAACAACAACATAGGATTTAGTTTAAGATTAATTAAATATGTCATTAATTTTGTTGAATCATTTATGTTAGGTAGAGCTGTCAAAACGGGCTTGGGCCCGCGGGCCGGCCCGCCCTGCCCCGCCAAAGCGGCGGGGCGGGCTCTGAAATTTTAGGCCCGCCTGGAGGCGGGCCTGGGCGGGTAAGCCCGCGGCGGGTGCGGGCTTTGGCGGGGCGGGGCGGGCTACCCGCGGGCTTAGCCCGCCAGAATAATTAAAAAAAATATAATGTTATTTATTTTATAATATTACAAATATATAATAATAATAAGGTATTTAATAACATAAATAGATTAATATTAAAAAGTTTATTAAATTAGATATATTATCCTTCATTTTCTTGTTTTTTTTTCCAGTTTTTATATTATTTTTTCTATTTTTTGTTATTATTTTTTATTTTTCTTATTTTTTTATAATTTTTTATTTTATTTTATTTTTTTTAATAACTGGCGGGCTAAGCCCGCCAGGCCCGCTACCCGCCTGCAGGCGGGGCGGGCCTTCATTTTCCAGGCCCGCCAGCAGGCGGGCTTACCCGCCCCCGCCCCGCCAGTGGCGGGCTTTTGGCGGGTACGGGCCGGCCCGCCCCGCCGGCCCGTTTTGACTGTACTAATGTTAGGTCAACCATCTGGATTGTAATAAACAACTAATAGTTCATATCCGCAACGTTTTGAGTAAGTAGAATCGATTCCGTAGAAGCATGATCATCCTTTCAAGAAGAGTGCTACTTTTTTTCCATACACATACTTCAACTTCTTTAATTCCAACATAATCTCCATGAAAATCATAACCTAAACTAGTATATTTATCTAAAACTTCGTAAACTCTTATATTTTAGTGAATGTAGCATGTTTACAATATAAAATTTGAAAATCGTAAATTAAACATATTACATATTAATTGTTACTGTGACTAAGATTCTGTTACTCGTATTTTACTTCCTTGTTGCCTACATATCGATTTATGTGTTTTTCTCCCCTTCAATTGTTGTTGAACTTTGTTAAACTGTTACTGTAGGAAATCAGTAAACAACAGAAGATTTGCCAGAATCATGCATACATTTTCAGCGACAGAGGCGAAGTTTGTTCAAAAGAAACATCCTACACATAAGCATCAGATACACATAGCACCAAATTGTAACATCCTCGTCGTCGCTGCTCGTGGGTGCCGCTACTCGTCTTCGATTTCTTCGATTAATTTGGGGGTTATCGATTTGGTATTAGCGAATCAGAAAGAACATAAAGAATAAAAGTTATACATAATTAAGTTGGATATTCACAGGAGTTTGAATCAAAGTCGTTGGAATTTTAGATCGAAAGTTATACTAAAAAGGTGCAGGTAGCCATTTTCAGGAAATGCCATTTTCGGACAACATCCATAAGCACCCGTAAATCTTTTTCGGGAACATTTTTTAGGTCAATGGACTTCGAATCAGAATAACATAAAGAATAAAAGTTATACATAATTAATGGGCTAATCAAGGGAGCTTGAATCAAGGTCATTTTAATTCTAAATCGAAAGTTATACTCCAAAAGGTGCAGTTGCCATTTTCGGGCAATGCAGAATGAATAGTGTTACCCAGAATGCATAAATTGTTACCCAGAATGCATGAAGTGTTACCCAGAATGCATAAAGCGTTACCCAGAATGCATAAAGTGTAACCAGAATGCATAAATTGTTATCCAGAATGCATAAATTGTTACTTAACGAGCGATTTATTAGCAGTTTCATGGGCCGCGCGCGTCAAATTTCTTCACGATTAACATCGAAATTTTCATTGATTATTAAGGCCCACGATCAATTTCACCTTATTCAGCATTAAAGTCCATGTTTTCCCTTGTTTCAACGAGATTTTCGAACTACTTTTAATACATTATTCCAATATAAACTTCAAAAATTTTCATTGATTATTGACACTCATGAGAAATTATCATAGATTTAACCTTATTCGGTCATTAACGTCGAGATTGAGCCGGCTTTAGATCGTAAATTTTGGTCTTCGTTGAAGGTAGTTTTTGTTCAATTGTTTGGAGATGTCACATGGGTGTAATTTTGGCAAATGTAAAGGATAGAAGGTCATTTACAATGAGATGGGTCATTCTAGTGGTGGGCTTTGGGCCGGATTGGGCCGGTTCCGGGCCGGTTCTACCGTTCCGGTTCTACCGGCTCCGGCACTGTTCCGGTTCCGGTCCCGGTTTCGGTTCCGGAACCATTTTCCAGGGACCGGACCAGAACCATTCTAAGAACCCACGGGCCACTATTGGGCAGGTTCCGGGTCCAGAACCAAAACCGGCCCGTTAATTTTTTTTTTTTTTGCTATGGAAAAATTCTTTAGAAAATATCCAAAAATTTTATTCCAAAAAAACAAAAAAAAGATAAGAAAAGTACAAAAAAATAAAAAAAAAAAAAAAACCTACCTAAAAATACAAATAAAAACATAAAAGAAAGAAAAATAAATTTAAAACTTACAAGTACAAAATACAAAAAAGGAAAAAATATTCGAAATAAAAAATACAATTTATTCGACTTGACTATTAATTAAAACTATGTTAGAGGCCTCTTCGTCTTCGTCCGAACTGGAAGAACGGAACTCGTCGATGGCGTTCTCCCGTCGGTTCTTCGATTCGGCCAAATACCAATCCTTCAACAATGTTAACATTGCGAGGGATGTCGGGTTAAGGCTCGCGCGTCTGTCGCCGATAATTCGCCCGGAGGTAGAGAATGCGGACTCGGAGGCGACGCTAGACGCTTGCACGGCTAAAACGTCTCGAGCGACGGCGGAGAGGGTCGGATATAGTGTCGCGTTCGACTTCCACCAGGCCAAGACGTCGAAGTCGTCAGGAGTCTGGAAGTTGTGGCTCAGGTAGAGCTGGATCTCGTTCGTGTTCGACCCCGACGCACGCGTTTTGGTCTTCGTCTTTTGTGCCTTCAATCTTCGTAGTAGTCCCATTGCGCCGCCGCCTCCTTCCGACGAACCGGCTTCGCTCGCTGGTACGGGCTGCTCCACACTATGTCCCTGCTCAGCTGCATAAAAAGAAAAAAGTTCTTGGAGAGAAGCGTGAATTGACGCCTTTTGGTCGTCCACTTTCTTTCCAAGAAACTGAGCATAATATTCGAAAAAATATCAAATGTATCTACACCGCAACTAGGGTCGAGTAAGGCCGACAAACCGTGTACTATTGGGATGGTTTCCCAATACTTCCTGAACTTCTGCTCCATATTTTGGATGAAACCACCCAAGTAAGGACTGTTGCGAAACTCCACGAACTTGTAGCACATCGCGAAGAGGTTCGGGATGAATAATGGGGACGTCGGGTAGTGAACTCCGGAAAATTTCTCCGTAGCCTCGGCGAACACTTCAAGTATAGATACGACACAACCTACAATATCCCAATCAAGTGGTCGTAATTCATACCTGGAGGTGGTGCCGACTGCGGCCTCGTTCCAAAAAGGCGTCAAAAGGTCCTTGTAACGCATGAAGGTGCTGAGGAGGTGGTACATCGAGTTCCACCTAGTCGGGACTGGCAACGGAAACTTCTTGTAGGTGAGGCCGGCGGCAAGGACGGTTTGCTTCCACGACGTTCCGATGCGGCGTTCCCGAAGTAACTTACCTATTACCTTAAACTTTTCTACAATATCTCCCAAAACTTCGTCAAAAGCACATTGCACACACAAATTAATAATATGGCAAGCGCACCTAGCATGTAATAATTTGCCGTCTAAGGGTAACCTAAGTTGCCTACGAAGGATCCCTATCGCTACGTTGTTCGCGCTAGCATTATCTAAGGTGATAGACATAATCTTATCTTGAATACAATATTTGTTAACGACATTCAACACATAGTTCGATATCGTAGTGGCATTATGTTGCGAATCTCGGGGATCTAGGGAAAGAATACGTTTTTGCATGGTCCATGTTTCATCTATCCAATGGGCGGTGACGACTAAATAAGATTGCGACGTAATATTAGTCCAAATATCGGTAGTCAAACTAATCCTACACGTAATGTTGGCTAAATGACTAATTAAGCTAGTTTGATATTCCTTAAAAGTTTCTAACACATATTTCCTAAGGGTTTTACGGGTCACGTTATGGAATCCGGGTTGTATCGTACTCGTAAATTCGATAAACCCTTCACTTTCCGCAATGCAAAAGGGTTCTTCACACATAACTACGAATTTAACTAATGCTTTTTTAGAAATTTCCCTAGTAATAACAAAATTCTTACCCGTACTTACGTTTATTTGTTGTTGTCGGGTTCGTTTCCTACCGGCTCTAGATCGTCCCCGAAGTTGTGCGTCCTCTGGAGGTGTTTTTTCAACGAGCCCGTCCCACCTTGATGCGGTCCGGTCTTAATCGGGTAGGGGTGGCGGCACATTTTGCAAAACGCGGTACCTACATCGGACTTATTTATCCATTTCTAAATCGAAAAAATTCCATACCTTAGACCGCCGACCACGCGGTTGTTGCTTCCTCCTTGTCATCGCCGTAGAAGCTTGGCTCGGTCCTTCGTCGGTCGCTCTCGTCTGTTCCGTTTGCGGTACATCGGTGTCCTCGTCGGTGTCGCCAGTTCCCCGAAATGTGTCGGCGTGACCTAAAACCATATAAACATCTTCGTCACGAGGGTTAGGATTTCTCGATGACGAAGCCATTAGTATAAAATAATAATTTGATTATTTGTAATAAAAGTGAGTGTGTGTAGTGTAGTAGTGTAGTTAGTGTAAATAAAATAGTTATTAGTGTTAATAATATTAAATATTAATAGGATGATTTTTTGAGAGCTTTTTGGAGAGAGTTTGGAAGAGATTTGGATGTAATTGTGAGTTAAAATGGTTAAAATGAGGTGGTATTTATAGATTTTTCGTTTGGGTTAAAACTGTAATTTTAAAGTGTAAAAAAATAAAAAAAAAAAAATTGCAGAAGGCCGTTGGCCCAACGGCTATATAGCCGTTGGGCCGGTTCCGGTTCCGGTTCGGAACCGGAACCGGAACCGTGGAACCGGATCCGGTAACCGGAACCGGTAATCCACGGTTCCGAGGCCCGCTAACCGGCCCAGCCCAATTTAAATGGGCCGGTTACCGGGTCCAGAACCGGTTCTACCGGTTCCGGATTTGGGCCGGTTTAGCGGGCCGGTTTTGGGCCGGTTCCGGGCCGAACCGGCCCAAAGCCCACGTCTAGGTCATTCAAACTAATATTTTCATTAACTAGGTCCTTGGGCCGAAATCAAACTACAAAAGGCCTGAACTGTTACGAAAAATGCCTTAAAGGGCCTGAACCCAAATTTACCCTATATTCTATCCCATACCTAACTTCAGTCACTTTCTTTCCTGAAAACTCTCATCTCAAGTCTTTTCAATGACGAATCGATGACAATGCGAAGCATATATATGCAGATTGATGGTGAAAGCCGATGATGACATAATCATTACCTGCGAAATTATATACTACCTTAACAACCCCACCATCATAAATCTCTATCGCAAACATGGACCATCTCACTAAAGCTTAGTTCACTAAAACGAATCTTTCAAATTCAAATACGATGCTTTTATAAGTTGTGAATCATCAATGAATAAATTGTGAATCATCACAATAATTCATCACAAATTATGATGACTAAACGTGGATGTTTTTGGAATATTAATGACTCGTGAATTTATGATAAGATGATATGTATAAAAAGATAGTATTTTTGCATGAGTTGTATAGATACTAAATTTTATATTAGTGTATGATTTTAGTATAAATAGATAATTTGAGTTACACTGTAAAATACACAAAATATAGAAATTATATTATCTCCCTCTAGATTCTTTCTATATTATTATCAAAATAATTATAGTGACAACTATAGAAAATATCCAATTTAATAAAAATTTGCAAATCAATACCTATGTCATAAATTTTTACAGACAGGTACCCGTTTTTACTGTTTGTACCAATTTTCTCTGTCTTGTCGTACCTTTTTATTGTGTGTATATTGCGTACAAAGTTACACGTTTATACGATACCCTATATGGTTTCTATATGGTACATTAGTGTGCTATATATGACGTACCATTTTCTCACGTATTACGTAACCAAATACGTTGCTATAGGGTGCCTAAATGTGTTATATGGTGTACCTGCGGCGGATCGAGTACCTGCAAAAAAATTATTCTAATAGGTACCTACATATAAAAAAATACTTATAGTATACTGAATTATAAGTTTTTTATGCAAATAAGTATTTGTGTAAGATCCCAAAATTATAATATAAATAAAATAATCTTAATATAATATAAATAAGGTACATCTATACATAAATATCCAATTGAATAAAAATTTTACATATAGGTATCATGTCAGAAAATTTTATGGATAGATACCCGATTTAAATTTTACCATCGGGTATTTACAAGTTTTTACCTGCATATAAATTACAAGTTTTTACCTACACATAGGTACTAATTTTTTATCTAAGTATAAAAAAATCCTGATAAGATACTAAATTATAAGTTTTATCCAAATAGGTACTCACGTATAAAGATCCCTATAAATAACAAAATTTCATAACATATGCTATCTATTCTGTCAATTTCTGATTTTTCCTCCATAGCAGAGACTGTACGCATCCACAGAGACATAAATCGATACTATACAAATTCGCGCGTTGTCTTTTTCTTTCCTCATGTGTCCTTTCACTACAGTGGTACCTAGGAAAGAATCCCATATAAGATTAGCCGACATTAGCAAAAACAAACATTTTAGTAATGGCTTCTTTTCTTTATTCATTTAGTACCTTTACTAATTAAAGGACATCACAAATACAATAAATAGCAACTGACACCATATCATATTTATTACGCTGAGTAGACGCAGGAGTTCTTGTAGAAAATGGCAGATGGGAGTCTAACAAGGAAATCACCCCTTTTTTTCCATTTATTGCCACCATTTTCTTGATATAAATGCTTGTATTTAATTCCCAGGTTATAAAGCAGTTGGCTTTCTCCAATTAACCAGCGATATAATCACTACTTTCTTCGGCCTCTTCGTCTTCCTTATCTAATAGCAGAGCTTTCATAATCTCAGCTCCTTCTTAACTTCGAAATCATGTCCCAAAAAGGAGCAGACTTTGACTCTCACAAGCATCCCTCTTCATCCCAGGTGGAAAGAAAAAGTTCTTCTCTTGCATATTTTTCCAAGAAATTATTACAATCGACAATCGTCATCTTTTTTTTTTTTTTTTAAGGTGGTCGAAGAACTGAAGGAGCTATGGTCCATGACGCTTCCAATAACAGCCATGAACTTCCTCGTCTATGTAAGAGCAGTAGTCTCCGTACTGTTCCTCGGCAGGCTGGGCAGCTTAGAACTCGCCGCGGCGCACTGTCCATAGGCTTCACAAACATCACCGGCTACTCCGTCCTCGTCGGCCTAGCCTCCGGCCTAGAACCCATCTGCTCCGCCGCCTACGGCGGCAAAAACTACGCCCTACTCAGCCTCTCCCTCCAGCGAATGGTCGCCATACTCCTCCTAGCAACAATCCCAATCGCCCTCCTATGGATAAACCTCGAATCGATAATGCTCTTCCTCCGCCAAGACAAGGAAATAACCTCGACGGCCGCCGCCTACTGTCTCTATTCCCTCCCCGACCTTCTTACAAACACGCTTCTGCAGCCGCTAAGGGTTTTTTCTGAGGTCCCAAGGCGTGACTAAGCCTCAGATGTGGTGCACTTTGCTGGCCGTGGCTTTTCACATACCTTTGAACTACGCTTTAGTTATGGTCCTAAGAATGGGCGTTAAAGGCGTGGCCTTGGCTTCTGTTCTTACCAATCTACACATGATGGTGTTGATGATGGCTTACGTGTGCGTTTATGGGAGGGTCGAGCTTAGGTTTTTTGTCGGCGGGTCCCGCGAAATGTTCGAAGGGATGTGGGATTTGCTTAGGCTCGCCGTGCCTAGCTGCGTCGGGATTTGCTTGGAGTGGTGGTGGTACGAGATCGTTACGGTGCTCGCGGGATATTTGAGCGGGCCCGAGATCTCGGTGGCCGCCACCGGGATTATGATTCAGACGACGAGCATGATGTACACCGTACCCATGGCCCTCGCCGGCTGCGTTTCTGCCAGGGTGAGTGAGTTTCATCTCTTAGGGTGTGTTTGGTATGCAGAATTCGATGAGGGAAAGAGGAAAGTGTAACGGTACGACGCTCGAAGCGTGAAGTACAATATTTCGTTGCGTACCGGTACATTTTTTCTTTCTTTGTTTGCGTCGAATTAAGGATGTCGAACGCAGCCGACGAGTTTGTATTTGCTGATCAATCGTTGGTTGTAAGTTTGTAAGTTGCTTAGATTATCCGTTTGGCTTATCGCCGTCGGGGAACTAAATTCACCCCTAGTCATTATATAAGTCAAAGAGGTTCCTTCCCCTATTATCAATTGGTTTAAGGATGGATTCCTCAGATTAACATATAAGATTCGGGTTCGATCTGCTGCGCGTTATAACGCTTGTTTGGCTCATAGTCATTCGATTATATGTGTCCATATGTTGGGATTTAAATCGTTAGAATTGAGATTTTTAAAATGTTGTAAGAGTCAGGTACGGTTTTTCGTGTTACTTCTATCAGCCATGTTTGACCTACTGTCGTCCGATTTTGAGACGTCCACGTGTTAGGATTTAAATCGTTACTCACGTTAAAGTTGATATTATTTGTCCCCACATTGAAAATCTGTATTAGGATTTGAGTGGTCCTTAAAATCACTAGTAATAGGAGGAGATAGTCTCTTGATATATTAAGTGGTTTGAAGAGCTTGGATTTTCGATGTGTGACAAAGCTCAATTTATAACCTCAACAATCTGATTTCACTAGAACCTAAACATTACATCATAGAGGTCTATCCTTCTTTTATCAGCAATTGATTTTAGGATGGAACCCCAATTTTGTAGGCTCGTCAATTGTCTATGTTGACTTGTCATTGCATCGATCGATTCCTCATCTGCAGGTGGGCAACGAGCTCGGGGCGGGAAAACCCTACAAGGCCAAGCTCGCCTCGACGGTTGCACTGTCATGTGCATTCATCTTAGGGTTGGTCAACATCGTGTGGACCGTGGCCTTCAAGCGTCAGTGGGCCGGGCTTTTTACCGAAGAGGAGAAATTGAGATCCTTAGTGGCCTCGGTTTTGCCAATCATAGGCCTTTGCGAGCTCGGGAATTGCCCGCAGACCACGGGCTGTGGGATCTTGAGGGGAACGGCCCGGCCCGTCGTCGGGGCCCGAATCAATCTCGGGTCGTTCTACTTCGTGGGCACGCCCGTGGCGGTCGGTCTGGCATTTTGGGCCGGGTTTGGTTTCACGGGCCTGTGGTTGGGCCTTCTGTCGGCCCAATTGGCGTGCGCAGTTTTCGGTTTTGTACGCTGTCTTGCGGTGTACGGATTGGAAGAGCGAAGCATTGAGGGCTATGAAGAGTTCGAGTTTGGAGATGTCTAGTGTTGAGTGTAACGATAATAATTGTAATAATGATGATGGTGAGAAGATGGGGCTATTAATGTTGGAAAATGGAGAACTTTGGGAATGTTAGTGTAGGATTGAAGTGTAATTTAAATTTGATTTGGGGGCTTTATTGAGGTTGTTAGCTTTTTTTCTTTGGTGTGTTCGCTTTGAGGACGAGATTGCATAAATATATAATATAGGATGCTAGACATTATTCTATATGGAGATACTGTTCAATGGTGCACAATACTAGCATGCGAAGAGAACAAAGCAAAAGGGGCTTTCAAAAGCTAAATTAAATATTGAGAAATGAGCACTTTATGTGGACACCTGTTGATGCGGCATCGTTTCATGTCATTTCAGCAACATCGATATCTAAGGGTATGTCATCTTAATTAACACCTTATAGGTGTCATTAATCTACATTTCGGATGCTGATGTGGCATATTAACGTCTTACATAATACATAGTACGTGTCAATGAAACATATCGCAACAATATGCAACATCAACATCCGAAAACGTCGATTAATGGAACCAAGAAGGTGTCAATTAAGAAGGCATAACATTATATGTCGATGTAGGTTGTTGACATGGCACGAAACGGTGCCACCCTCAAGAGGTGGCCATATAAGGTGTTCACACATAAAATTCCTCATTAAATATTCCTCACGAGGGTCTCTTATTTTATATATGTTGTTTACTCATCATTCCTTCTTGTTCGTGGAGAAGTGGGAGTGTCGATTATGCTAGAAAAAGATCGTTAGTGTGTGGGAGATAAATAGAGTTCTCCAAGTTGCAATTGTTAATTGTTTTACGATACGTACATTTATATGATTTGTCGCTGTTGTAACACCATTATTCTTTTGACAATCTATCATGTACAAGCATATTATATAAAATGGAGGAATTCTTTTACGAACTTCTCGAGCTGAATATTCGAATTCTTTAACTATTCCAAATCAAGGGCTCGTCATTGATATTATAAAGGTAGATGCTGCATTAATACAATGATAAAATAAATAATCAGAATAGAAGAAAGCATGTTTAAAATTTAAACGCCTTCTTTAACATCTTACATTACACCCTTTGTTAAATTAACGAGTACTTTTTAAACTCACTTTAAGCAGAATATTGAATTGTGTGGAGATACTAAGCCCACGTTATTCTCGCGCACTAAAAAGATTGTTCTGTTCTTATAACATTATTTAGAATTGGATAACAATGAACTTATAGCTAAAAGTATTGCAAGTAAAATGCAATCGGAGGGACTATATGTAACAATTCTATTGGTATGTGAATACATACAAATTTAGCCGCCACGAGCATTTGAGTTGCAGAAACAATAGTGGACAACTTTTCGACCAATAAACTTGCCTTTTTCTCTTTCGCTTTATTTCTATTTATGCATTCAAGCATTCAAAACAGTGTTTTAAAAAGCGGACTGTAGCGTGTTTTGTAGCGTAAAATAGCATAAAAATTCGTAAAAAAAGTGTTATAGCGTAGAAAGCAAATAGCATTTTAATTTTATACTTTTTTTTTTGTAATTCTGCTATAATTTTAAATTAGTAAGTAAGAGAAATTTTTTTGCAATGATTTTATGTGTATATTCATAATCTAATTATATAGTTTATTTTTTCATATTTTTTAGAAAAAGAATGCATTATAATAAAATGATATTGAAGTTGGATATATAACAAAATTAGATTTTAACGTAATTTCGTTTTGAAGGATTGTTTAACTTGTAAAAATGGTTTTTTTACTTGCGTTATATATTATCCTAGCTTTTCATTATAAATGGTTTTGTAAAATGGTTTGTTTACTTGCGTTGTTATATATTACCCTAACTTTTCATTATAAATGATTTGCTCGAAATGCTAACGCAATACGCAATATCGTAACTAAATGCGACAGCCTGGCGCAATACGCATTTAATGCGCTGCTTCGAAAGGAAATCTCGTTACCACTGGATAATAATATCTTGTATTCTTGATTGAATTGGGCCGATTGCGCCCAATTAAAACTTGGTTTGGCCCGCGTACAGAAATCCATAAGCCATCAAATTTCATCATTTTCTCAATAACAGAAATAACCTCAACAAACCTTAAAACTGAATCAGCTCTCCATTACATCCATGGAGAAGAAACATGTCAGTTCTTCTCTGTCCTAAGCCCAAGTCTCTTCCCAGAAACTTCTGCCCTTCGACGAGGTTTTACAGGGACGTTCGAATCGCCATTTCGAACGTTTACCCTCCTCGAACGCCCCTTCGAGCAGATTCTTCTTCTCTGTTCTCTTCACCCTTCTCCTCGTGCGAATATTCTCTTCGAATTTTCCATTCGCCATTCGCCTTCCTCCTTTAGCAGTCGAGTTTCTATCCGCCATTCTCATTATTACCAGGCGAATTCTCGCGCCTGAATTTTCTGGGAACCTCAGAATCACTCCTTCGCACGTTCACTCTCCTTTCAAACGCCCGCCTTCATTTTGTCCAGAATCTCCTGCTTACCCAAATTTTCACGCTCGGGCACCTCTCGACTATCAAGATTCTCTGCATCAGATTCATAGTCGTTTTCTTCCATATCATTTCCAAGCTCTCATCTTCGCCTTTCTTCGAATCCATAGCATACTTTTTCTGATCGTTCTTGTTTTTCTCATCATCTTTCTTCACTACGTTCATCAGGTGAACATACTTAAACCTCATATCCATCAAGGGCTCCCTCTCGGCTAACGTTCCTCGTTTATACCCTCCTTTAAGACAACAGTGTGAGTTCCAATCTTGCCCGAAACGTAAAAAATCCGGGGATGCTGCAAAAGGGCGAGCTTAAACCTCGACCTCAGCCCCAACCACTCGCCCAAGAACAGCAAATTGTC
>JAPQWV010002632.1:0-53292 GCA_027422505.1 Craterostigma plantagineum | reverse complement strand
AAATTAATATGTTTAATTCTAGCGGGCATGCCCGCCGCTCGCCCACCAAAGCCCGTGGCACGTGCAGGCTTGTCCGCCGGCAGCCTAAAATTCAGAGCCCGCCACGCGTGCCGCGGGCATTTTTGCCAATTCTAGTTCTAATGCCTTTTTTTTGTACTTTTTTTTTGTTTTTGTTATCGATTTTAATTGTTTTATTTTTTATTCAGTTTTTAATAAATAAATATAGTATTTCTTTATTTTTAGTTTTTATGTTTTATTTTCATTTCTCATTTTTCTTTTATATATTACTCTGTTCTCTCTTAATATACTTTTTTAATTTTTAATCCCACTTTAATATATTTTCTTATTTTTGTTTAAATTTATCTTGGATGGAGATTTTTTCCTGCTTATTGTTAATTTTATTATTTTTAAGTTTGACTAATAGCTTATCGACACGTGGCGTTTTCCATTCACATTGGCGACAATATTAACGGCATTATTAAATTAGTTCAAAACGATGAAGTCGGAGACTAAATTGGTTGAGTAGAATCATTGGTTGAGAGGACTAAATTGGTTCATGGGGTAACATCGAGGGACCATTTTAGGCTTTTTTTTTTCTCTTTCATATATAAAGCTGGAAAATGGAAATAGTTAGTGTGTGTCGCATATCTAATATTTTCTCGAAGACCAGTCATTAACGTTGGATTGGCGCCGAGTGTCCGAGGAAGCCTTTCCGGTGCTCAAGTCAGTCTCTCTCTCTTTCTTTGAGATCGACTATAATTAGAAGTATGTATGTAAAATAGTGTGTCAATCTCTAATTGTTGGGCATACCTGATTATAAGACCTTTAGCATAATGGATGTTAGTATTAGTTGTGAATGAAAAGATACAAATATTATGTACCTTTTTAGAGGCATGTTAGAAGAGGTGGATATTTTCAAGTCATGAGATGCATCTATACTTATCATGTAGGTACCTTTTTAGAATTAGTAACTCTTACACTCAGTTTGGTTTGTGGATTTGATGAGGAAAGAAAATGGAGGAAAAGAAAACCAAAATCTAAGAAACGTTAATTCCTTGTTTTTGGTTATGCCTGAAAAGTAGAAGGAAACTTATTTTCTTAGAAACTAATACAAATTTGTTTCTTTCAAAGGGAAAATTCAGAGGAAAAGTATATGATCACGTAAAAACATATTATATCTATCCATTAATCTGAAAGATGTACCCTTAATTTATTTGCCTAAACATAACAAAACAAAGATATATGAAAAACAGAAATACAATCAATCTTGTAAATCACCAAGCTATGATGATGAGTTCCCAAAGATATAAATCACCACATCAACCCTGTATAAAGAAAGGGAATATATCAGAAGCAAAATTGTATGCAACTTCTATAATCCTAAATCATGCTATGAATAAATCACAAGAAAAGCAAACATATCGCAGGGCCAAATATTTGAAACGATTAACGAAAGGACATACAAAACCTATTGGAAGAACAGCAGAATTTCGTGTTGAACCACATGAAGAATGAGCAGAGCCACATAAAGAAAGAGCAGAATGATCCTCAGCTCAACATGAATTCACGAAACGTTGATAAGAGACAAAAACGCTTTTATACGGTCAAAGACGACTCACTTATAGACTCGCGTGATTTCAAGCTGGAGCTGAAGTTCGTTATAACGCTTCTTTTAAGTTTTTGGCGCTGATCCCTTTTTAAATAGGCGCGATGAGACTTAGTTGATTTTGATCGTCTTTTTCATTTTCTTCCACTCTCTGTAAATCTCTCAGTACAATCAAGAATCCATTTTTGATCGTGGATGTAGTATTCTACAAAGAATCTGAACCACGTTAAATGATTTGTTCATTAGAATCACACATCAAATTCACACAAATCTCTTAAAACCAAACCTAAGTGGATCATTTCCAAAGAAGGTGAAATGATACAGAGTTATAAGGATGATACAAAAGCAAACGCCAAGAAACGTATATGAAAATTGAACAATTCAGCAGGATAAAAGCTAAAGCGTGGAATCAAATTAGAAAACGAAATGAATACTCAAATCGATACTTCACAAGTAAATGGAAAATCTCGAATCGTTTGAGGTGGACGAGAAGCGCGAAAACAAAGCCCAATCGCAGTTGTTCCTTAGCTAATACTCAACGAGCTGTTCTACCAAATTTGACTGGGATATTCCACTCACCGTCGTGGCGATTTAGCTAAGTGTAAGAAAATGGAAATGGATTCGCTACCAGCAACGTTCAATTTCCAATTCCAGCTTAGTTTTACCCTTTTTTGGGAAGCCATGGTTGAAGAGCACAGAAATGAGGAGAGTTTCTTTTCTGTCATTTTCCTCACTGTTTAGTAGGGACACGTAAATCCTTAATTTTTAGATGTATTTTACCTTTTTTCTCCTTTCTTTTTTGGGGCAACATCAACTAAATCCCCATTCCCTTATTTTCCATCAACTAACTCCCTATTACACATCACTTATTACCAAACTCCTAAAGCAAAACTATCTTACACATTACTCCCTATGGACGATTTTACCCCTCTTTTATTTATCTTTCTTCTCCAATCCATTAATTGAAGCACCACGTAAACAACCCTGAACTGGTAAAGCTGTCGCCGGCGACATAACAGCCCTTGCCCACGCCGGAAAAGCTCCGAGCTTGCCTAATTTACCGTGGGCTTCTCGGTCTAAGTAAGTTGAGGTAGGTTTTTGTTGGTTTTCTTTCACTGTAGGTTACCCCTTTCGATATTCTTGACCTCGATCGAACGATTTTGAGTTAGGGAACACTCCGGTGGGTTTTACAATGAACGTCCGTGGCAATAGCATCGACCTATATTGGGTATCGAGTTGTGGGTATCGAGATTAGGTGTCGAGGTGGTGTTGCGATTTGGGTGTGTAGCTGTAAAAAAGATTGAATTTTCCTCATGTTTTCTACAAATTAGCATAATGTGGGTGTCGACGGAGGTTAGTATTTGGTTAAAATTTGGCTAATTTATTGTTTAAAGCAATTTGTACCAAAATATATTGAATTACAGTACCCACATTTTCTTCTACTGAAGTATATTTACAGCTCTCTAGCAGTATCATATGGTAATAGTTTGTTGTTTTACAGGTCATATTTACGAAGCTATGTTGTCTACGAATGTCTTTGGTGGGTTCACGTTTCCATATGCAAATATAAGAAGAACACATATTTCTTGTTTGATCGATGAAACATAGGTTATGACACATTCTTTTTTCAGTAGGTTGCCGATAGGTGATCGCACATTCTTACGTCGATATGTATTTTATTACGATGTTGGTGGACAAATGATATTAATATTGTCGATATGTTTAATAGTAATATTGTTGGTGGGTGATGATATTAGTATTGTCGATATATTGATATCAATACTACTATTGGATGAATAATGTTAATACTGTGAATGATGTCGTGTTATTGTCGGTATTCCAATATGTTATTGGTATTACAGATTGGGGTAGGAGTTTCGATAGTTTCGATTGTTTGAAACATGTACTAAAAAGATACTACAAGTAACACACTTATGGTACTACACTATCGTAGGGTATGGTACTACGAACATCTATATATTGGAACTATAAACATATATATATTGGTACTACAAATTTGGGTAGGAGTTTTTGACGCCGTCCGAGTTATTTTGGTCCGTGACTATGTTACCATAGTTATAAACACTTTATGATGATTTGGTATCAATATTAGTGGGTTAATATTTAGAATTATGGATTATTACATTGAAACCCCAACTTTCTTTCTACTTATTATGATACTAGTAAGAACATCTTAGTAAATAGTCATGATTTTTGATCGATTGAAAGTTAGTGTCTATATTTTATGTTATCGTGCGTTTAATTATATTATGTGTCGTATTTTGGAAGTTCTCATGCCTTATTTGCACAATAATTTATGCAATAATTTAAAATGTGGTACGGAAAAGATACTACAAGTAACCTACCCATGATACTACACTAGTTTATGATATGGTACCTCAAACGTCTATATATTGGTACTATACATATATGTATATTGGTACTACAAATTGGGTAGGATTTTCGTTTGTTAGAAACGTGGTACGAAAAAGATACTACAAGTAACACACGTATGGTACTACACTATCGTAGGGTATGGTACCACGAATATCTATATATTGGAACTACAAACATATGTATAATGGTACTACAAATTTGGGTAGGAGTTTTTCGACGCTGTCCGAGTTATTTTTGGTCCGTGACTATGTTACCATAGTTATAAACATTTTGATGATTTGGTATCAATATTAGTGGGTTAATATTTAGAATTATGGACTATTACGTTGAAACCCCAACTTTCTTTCTACTTATTATGATACTAGTAAGAACATCTTAGTAAATAGTCATGATTTTTGATCGATTGAAAGTTAGTGTCTATGTTTTATGTTATCGTGCGTTTAATTATATTATGTGCCGTATTTTGGAAGTTCTCATGCCTTATTTGCACAATAATCTACGCATTTTCGATAATTTAAAATGTGGTACGGAAAAGATACTACAAGTAACCTACCCATGATACTACACTAGTTTATGATATGGTACCTCAAACGTCTATATATCGGTACTATACATATATGTATATTGGTACTACAAATTGTGTAGGACTTTCGTTTGTTAGAAACGTGGTACGAATAAAGATACTACAAGTAACACACGTATGGTACTACACTATCGTAGGGTATGGTACCACGAACATCTATATATTGGAACTACAAACATATGTATAATGGTACTACAAATTTGGGTAGGAGTTTTTCGACGCCGTCCGAGTTATTTTTGGTCCGTGACTATGTTACATAGTTATAAACACTTTATTGATGATTTGGTATCAATTTTAGTGGGTTAATATTTAGAATTATGGACTATTACGTTGAAACCCTAACTTTCTTTCTACTTATTATGATACTAGTAAGAACATCTTACTACGTAGTCATGATTTTTGATCGATTGAAAGTTAGTGTCTATATTTTATGTTATCGTGTGTTTAATTATATTATGTGCCGTATTTTGGAAGTTCTCATTCCTTATTTGCACAATAATCTACGCATTTTCGATAATTTAAAATGTGGTACGGAAAAGATACTACAAGTAACCTACCCATGATACTACACTAGATTATGATATGGTACCTCAAACGTCTATATACTGGTACTATACATTTATGTATATTGGTACTACAAATTTGGGTAGGATTTTCGTTTATTAGAAACATGGTACCAAAAAAGATACTACAAGTAACACACGTATGGTACTACACTATCGTAGGGTATGGTACCACGAACATCTATATATTGGAATTACAAACATATGCATATTGGTACTACAAATTGGGTAGGAGTTTTTCGACGCCGTCCGAGTTATTTTTGGTCCGTGACTATGTTACCATAGTTATAAACACTTTATTGATGATTTGTTATCAATATTAGTGGGTTAATATTTAGAATTATGGATTATTACGTTGAAACTCCAACTTTCTTTCTACTTATTATGATACTAGTAAGAACATTTTACTACGTAGTCAAGATTTTCGATCGAGTGAAAGTGAGTGTATATTTTATGTTACCATGTGTTTTAATTTTATCATTTGACGTATTTTGGAAATTCACATGCCTTATTTACACAATAATCTACGCGTTTTCGATAAACGGAAAAGATACTACAAGTAACTTAATCAAGGTACTACAATAGATTATGATATGGTACCTCAAACATCTATATATTGGTACTATACATATATGCATATTGGTACTACAAAATTAGATAGGTATTCCGATTGTTAGAAACATGGTACGAAAAAGATACTACAAGTAACATACGTATGGTACTACACTAGCTAATGATATGATACCACAAATATCTATTTATTGGTACTACAATATATGTGTATTGGTACTACAAATTTTGGTATGAATTTTTCGACGCCATCCGAATTATTTTTGGTCTGGTAAAGATACTACAAGTAACCTACTCGTGGTACTACATTAGCTTATTATATGGTACCACAGACGTCTATATATTGGTACTACAAATATATGAATATTGGTACTACAAGCGCTTTTCAGGTATTATCAAAATAATGGGAGCATAAAACAAGTCTCAAGCAGAACCTCAACCACAGAAACATAAAAAACGTCTAAGAACAGGTTCATTGAATCTCAACCTCAGAACAACATATCAGTCTCAAGTCTAACATCTTACGAACATTGATAATATCATTCAAAACAAGTGGAACATAAAACCAATAGGATCTCTTAATATTGTGGAAGCCATGGAGCAACGATATGCATCGACTTCGACATCGTCAAGATACCTTCCAGGATCTGTAGGTCCGGCGATGTATGTTATCCATGGACATTGCAACATGTACGCCGCAATCCACGCCCTCCGAATTCTTCTCCCTCGTGTACGTGAATAAATAAAGTACCATTAATTATGTAATGCAGTACCAAAACCCATGAACAAACAGTACCATATTCAAAGCACATACAGTACCATGACAACAAGCAATTACCTTACAGTCGAAACTTACTCTGTTTCTCTCTCGTTCAACAGATGTGTTGAAAAACGAAAGCTTGCATGTTCGCTTGTTCTCTATCTCGAAACCCTAATTTGAAAGATATCAAAACACCGAATTGAATAACGAAAAATAAAAGTCTAATTTTAGCCCTAAATCCCAAATTCAAGCACTAATCAAAGAAATTAACATTGCCCGACATGAAAGCCTTGAAGAAATGCACATATCAAGTCCTAAGCTCTACATTAACCCCAAATGCCAATAAAGTCGAAAAATTAAAAAACATGAAGCTTACAGTAGCTCGCTCGTTCCTTCTTATGCGTTCAACAATGGTGGAATCTTCCTCGTGAAAGCTTGCTCGTGGAAGCTAGCTCGTTCGCTCTCGTTACACAGGTGTTTGAAAGTAGCTTGCTCGTTCGTTCGTCATCTCTTTCTCGTCTCTAGTTTGAAGGTGAAAATGGTGGAAGTTGGGGTGTGACTAATTCAATTGGTTTTTTGGTAATATTTATGTTTTACAAGGTTATAATTGTCTATTAGGTAGGTATTTGATATATATGTTTGAAATGGGGAGTTTTATGATAATTAAATGAGGGTGGGGGAGTTAGTTGATTGGTAGTTTGGGGAGGAGGGATTTAAGTGTAGATTTGCCTTCTTTTTTTCCTCTTCCACGTCATTTTCCCTTGTAACCAAACATCAAGAATAATTTTCCCTATTTTGTTTTCTTTTTCCTACCAAGATCTACAATACACAACACGCCCTTAGTGATGCCCCGACATCAAATAGCCACATTAGTGATCTTTTGGACACGAAAAGACATGGCATATAGCATTCTTGGGTTAATCCTTTTGTGAGTCTCAAAACTAGAGTAAGTTCGCCGAAGTTTTATTTGAGATACCGCTATACAGGGGCGGACCGAGCTCTGAGTGACTGGGGGGTCAAGATTCAGCCCAGCCCCAGCCCATTTACTCAAAGCCCATATGATTGATTATATGTAAAAATAAGAAAAAAAATGCTTAGAGAAGAATCGAACCCACCTAATTCCATATGACAATCTTACTGCAAGTCCAATAACCACCAGACCAGAAGCAATTCTCAAAGTTTATAACGTGTATATATACTTAGTACAGGAATGGGCGGGGGGTCAATGGCACCCCCAAGCCCCTACGTGGGTCCGCCCCTGCCGCTATACACGTAAGTCGTTGTCTCTCGTAGACGTTTGTCGGAACCGTATATATTATCGGGGCAATTTCATCTTCAGGAGAGCGTGTAACACGTGCCTCGACTTGTCTCGTTGGCTCCTTTTGTAGGAGTTAATTTTCTGTAGTTTTTAGAGCCGACGGTAATCAGTCAGAAGCTATAAATAAATACCGAAGGGATTGAACTGCGCCATGATTCTCTCCTTTCCGACGATCCTTGCCTTGGACCGAAATTTCCGCTTTTGAGCACACCTCTAAGTTTTACAGCGTTCATTATCCCTCGGGACCAGCTGAGAGTTCTTCCCATCTTCCCTCCGGGCATAGCGCCTTCATATAACTCAACCGAAAAATCCGGGCTTTATTATCATATTGGAATTTCCTTGGACTCGAATTACAAGTTTGGTTCCTGACCGAACAACCGAGCACCCCCGACCAACTCTCAGGTCATCGTACTATGGTCATTGCCCCAACTAATACCATTCCGTTCCTCTATCGAGTCGTCCTCATCCGACATTTTACCATGGGGAAAACCCAAGGATAACACTATCCCCCTCAAGTAGTCCAAAAAATGTAGCGACTTTTTGGAATGTAAGAGTAGGTAAAATATTTGGGTTTGAAAGTATCATGCCACTTGAAGTGAACTTTAATTCCATGCTACGCGAAGTCAAGTTCTCCTCATTACTTAGGCAAACTTCTGCAACAAGCCGTGGACTTATAATTTCTGCCACGTCCGCGAGCTTTGGTCTCCTTCGAACTCGAAACTTTCGGCATGTCTAGTCCATAATTTTTGCCCTCAGGAATTTAAACCGAGAGCTTCCACCTATATAGCATATTTTCGTTCCAGCATTTTCGTCCTATCGTTAGGAATATAACCCAAGTTTCCGCCTACGAGCCTCTGTTCGTCAACGAAGCTTTCATTTCCCGAACAAATTAGGGTCTAATTCATAAAGAGAATGGGTACATTCTAACAAAATTCCGTCTGACCAATATCTTCTTCCAGTGATCTGGGTATTAGTATGCTAGCTAACCTTAGGAGAATATTCGGATAAATTCGATACACCTTTAATTTGGTCGAGTATTAGCATATTTGATATGTGGAAAATAAAAATAATGAAAAACATTGCGTAAAAACCACATAAACGCCTAGGCGGCTTCAGTGCTAGGCCCACCCGGACGTCCGAATAGCGCCTGAGGCTAGTGAACTTCGTCCGCGCAATCGAGGTACTGAGGTAGGTGATCAATCAAGAGAATCTTTCCTTGTCGTGATATATCCCACTTGCTGCATGCATCATTATTATTAAGTGTTTTGCAAGTTCTAAAATCATGTCATTGGTAAAGGCTTAGATCACATGTTGTTACTTAATAAATGGCGTTGGATTGTTTCGCATGGTCCATTTTGAAAAAGTGAATTCAAAACCATTCTCTGCTCGTCTTATTTGAATGACATTGCTAGTTATGAAGATAGTATTCTGAAAGATAAAAATCTAAGAACACACTATATGCTTTAATATTTGAATGTGAGGCATAATCCCTTGACAGAATACACACTACCCACAGAAATAGAGAAATCAAGAAGAGAAAAAACAGTCACGCAGTAAATCGATACAAGCAGACAAGAATCACAACCTACTTCAGCGCCTTAATGAAATTTTCTGTTTGATTTCGGGTTAAAGAAGGCATCAGATTATAAGTAGCTGACAATGCGATTGAGAGCTCAATGAAGCAAACATAAGAGATCTCTAATACCCACAATTGGGTCAAAGATTTCCAAGTCTCTAGCCGTTTCCAATTCTAGCCAGCTATAAATCTTCCTTTATACTCTGGCAAAAATTCTTTCATCTTTCTAAGGAGAATATGAGCTTTATCTTCCCCTTTCTCACAGCCATCAATTACCGTGGAAAGTGTAACGGAATCAACTGTAAAACTGCCACTGTTATCCAATTCCTCTAAAAACAATATGGCCTCGTTGTAATCATTCCTTCGAAGAAGTCCCTTTAAAAACACATTGAACGTAACATTGTCAGGCAAGCAATCGCCACACTCTTCCATTTTCTTTAGAAACAACTCTTTTGCCTCATATACGAAACCCTCTCGACAAAGTGGCCCGATAAGAATGGTGTACGTACGAACATTTAGCCGCAAACCCTTTGAAGGAAGTTTCTCAAAGACATCTCTGGCAATGCTGAGCTTCCCATTCTTGCACGATCCATCAATGACTATATTATATGTAACGATATCGGTAGAACCGCCTTTCTCCTCCATTATTCTCAAAAGTGACAAGGCTTTGTCCACTTGCTTAGTTTTGAACAATTTTTCCAACATAATAGTCAACGTAATTATGTCGGGTGACAATTGTCTGGCTTTCATATCTTTGAAAAGTTTTGAACCATCTGCGTATCTACTCGCACGTAACAACCCTTGTAGCATGGCATTATAGGAAACGAGTGAGTGCTCCAACCCCTTTCGTGACATTTCATGAAAAAGATGCCATGCTTCATCTATGTTACCTTTTCTACAGTAGCCATTGAACAATATATTAAAGGTGAACTCAGAAGGCTTAAGCCCTAAACGTTGGGCAGAATCAAGTACTTGCATTGCTTTATCCATTTGTCCACGCAAACAATACCCATCAATCAAAGAATTGTACGTGATGATATCGGGATGGATACCTTTCCTGGACATAATACTGATAACATCTTCAGCCTCTTCTGCCATACCTTCCTTACAAAATGAATTCACTAATATGTTATAAGTGACCACGTTAAGATGAATCTTACGAGTCTCCATCTCAGTTAATAATTTTTCCGCATCTTTCCATCTACAAAACTGCATAACCCTTTTATGGTTGAGTTGAATGTCACAACGTCTGGCCAAATGCCTTTCTCAGTCATACGTGATAGGACGATGAGAGCTTTATCAACCATTCTATCCTTACACAAACTGTCGATTACAGTGCTACAGCAATACACATTAGGTTCCCAACTTGTTTTCTCCAAAAGATTAAGCATTTGAAGAGCTGTGAGTGATTGACCAGCTTTACAGAGACCGTCAAGCACGATGAGCAGCGTAAATTCATTGGCCTCACATATTTTTTCCCTCAGCAACGTCTTAAACAACTGCTCCGCCTCGGAGATTTTATTAGCTAAGAAGAGCCCTCTTAGGAGAGTGTTAAACGTGCATACATCTGGCTTATGGCCAAGCTTGTAAACGATGCCTAGAAGCGAAAACCCATAAGACACTTTAAGCAGATGACAGTAGCAATTCATCGTAATATTCAAACAATACACGTCCACAGGATGACCCATTTCGCGCATTTCATCGAACAAGAAGAGGGCATCAGAGTAACGCTTCATCTTAACCACAATGGCCAATAATTTCGAGAAATCCTTGACGGAGGGCCGAGGTCTCATGAACAGCATGTCCTTGAACAAGTAAATAGCATCTTCGATCTTTGTTATTCGACTAAGATTCAATCTGGGCCTTTCTGGAAATGTTCCGAGCGGGCGATTGGATCCATGAAAGTTTGAGCAAGACAGCTTAGCATCATGTGAAGAAAGAGACGAAAACCCACGAACATTTCTGAGAGACAGAACGAGAAAACTCCTACAAGCCATCGCAGGTTATAATTATTCGCAGCTGATCACCGACGACTACCGAGTCTGTATTACTTTTTCTTTTTGGTTTTTCGTTTGTTTAATTTTTATTTCTTAAAACATTGCCCCGCTTCTCTCATTCATGATTCGTTCCTTTTTTTTTTTCAATTTTCCTTTATTATGAATAAACATGATTCGTCACAATGAATCATCAAAATTAAATCATGATTCATCAAATGGATCATCATAATTGTGTGATTAAATTTGGATATTTTTAAAATATTAATGACTGGTGATTTATGATAAGATGAGGTGTATAAAAAGATTGTATTTTTGTATGAGTTGTATAGATGACTAAATTGTATTTTAGTGAATGATTTTAGTATAGGTGTTTTGAGTTACATTGTAAATATATAAAAAGTATAGAAATTATATTACCTCCCTCTAAAATTTTTCTTATATTATTATCAAAATAATCATAATATGTAAAAAATAATCTTAATATAATATAAATCATAATAAATATTTCATAACACCTTTTTATTTTCATTTTTATTTTTCAATTTTTCCTGACACTATATATATATTTTTTTGTTTTTTGTCCCCTATATATATTTTTTTCATTTTATATTTTGTTGTTTGTGAATGTCCACCAATAGAAAATATAGTAGCCGAAATAACTAGACTTACATAGCTGAAATTGTGTCCAAATTAATCTTTTTGAAGAAAATGGATATTTTATTAACTCTGAGTCCGAAATAAAAGTATCGTTAAACTTGAGTACAAGTGGCTTCACCATCACAACAAGATAGTAGCTAAATAATGAGCAATCGTCGCATTTATAACGGTTCAGTTACGCTTTGAAAAACCGTAATCAAACCGTAACTGAACAAACGGTCAGCGGTTCGGTTAACCGTGGTCAAGAATTAACGAACCGTCATTTATAACGGTTCAATTACGCTTATCCATTTCTCTAACCGTAAACTGCCGGTTATAACCGGTTGTTCTAACGGGGATTGATTTTTTCAATTTTATGTTTCTTGTTAACGTAATCAACATTGATTAATTCAAGCTCTCAATCTCACTATATAAAGAGGCTTCTCCTCCTATCACCAATATAATCGAAATACTAGTTGCTAAAACGCTGGATTTTGTAGTTATGTGTCAACGATTGCATTGATTATTTAAATATGTCAACGTTTGCATTTCATGTGATTTATTTAAAGCATGCATCTTGTTTTTGTGTAGTGTAATTCGTTTTCATCTAGCATACGTGTCGACGTTTGCATTGCATACGATTATTCCAAGCGTGCATCTTACTGTTAACGAGCTAGCATGATTTTAGAACGCGTCGTCACGTTTTATATTTACGTGGTTCACATGTTTTATTAAACTCTACACGCGCTACTGGAGGGACCAATCACGTGCCTCCTTTCCTCATGTCTGAATCAGTACGCCATCATTCATTATATTTATCATTTAATAAGTTGGTTGGTTGTTGCACTTTCTCCATCGATTATAATAAGTTAATTGTGGCATAATGATCATCAATAATTAATAGGAAAAATTGGTGTTAATAATCCATCCTTTTGTGGATCTTCTCATATTAAACCCAACTTTTGATTATCTCCCATTAAAACAACCAATTGTGTTATCTTCCTATATTGTACCCATACTACTGAGTACCGATTCAACCTGTAAGCATTTGGGATTGATAAAAATAATAAAACCTCGCCAAATGAACCCAAAACAGCAGCCAGCCCTAATTATCATTTCTGAAATGAAACCCACACAACTGTTCACTTCTCATCCCCCTGCCAATATGCAGCAATCTCCTCTCCAAAACGATAACACATTCAGACGGCCTTATTGGGGTCAGTGTAGGGTGGGTGAATTTGATGATGAAGATGAAGATGATAATAGCGTGGATAAATGCGATGATGTGGAGGAAGGTGAAGTTGATTTTGAAGAAAATGAAGGAGGGGAGACATATCGAGGTAATGGAATTGATATTCATGAAGAAGAGGTAGCTCAATTGATTGAAGAAACTGTTTGCTCTGACGGGGACACAGAAGATGAAGAGTTCATATTAGCAAGGCAAAGGCTTAGCAATTGGAACGACCAAGTGAAAGAAGTTTCTCAACCAATTCAAAGGGAAGCAGCCGTGGGAGTGTTGCAATCTCAGAGGACAGAAAATAGGTTAGTTGTGTTCCAAATGACTTTATGTTGAATGAGTACGAGGATCGCATTGATGTTCCCGTAATAGATGACCACACAGATTACTCAAAACTTAGGTGGACAGTTGGTATAAAGTTACCAAATAGTTCTGCGTTCAGAGAGGCCGTTACTAGGTATGCTATTGCTCAAGGTAGGAATGTTTACATCAATATAAGCTACAAGAAAAGAGGACAAAGAATAGGCGTTAGGTGTGTTGAAGGGTGTTCATTTCGAATGTATGCAAGTTGGGACAGTAGAAGTGCATCTTATATTGTGAAGTCAGTTGATCACCAACATACCAGCCATAGAAATATTGTGAAGTCAGTTGATTTTGGCCTATCTAAGCACATTATTATCGTATTGTGAAAGAACTATTTTTTGGCGTACTAGTTAAATTTTGTTGTTGGCAATTGCTTTTGTTGATTACTTAGTTGTGGCTAGGGACGGTAATGGGTCCGGGCGGGGCGGGGATCTAATCCCCGTCCCCGTCCGCGGGGACCACCGTCGGGCGGGAGATTCTCCGCCCCATATTTAAAAAAGAAACAATATTTTTAATGTAATATATAAATTTGAATTATATAAATATATTAATTTTCTAAATTTTTTATATAATTTTAATATTATTTAATCTATATTTTGATATTATTTATATTATTTTACCATTATTTAAAAATATTTTTTATATAAATATATTAATTTTCTAAATTTTATATTATTTTAATACTATTTAATCTATATTTTGATATTATTTATATTATTTTACCATTATTTAAATTATAATTACCGATCCAACGGGTAATTTGACGCATAGGTGCATTGTAGGAAAATAACCCCAATTGGTTGTTTTAATGGAAGATAATCAAAAGTTGGGTTTAATATAAGAAGATCCCAAAAGGATGGATTATTATCACCAATTTTTCCTAATTAATATTGCAATTTGCATGTACGGGCTACAAGTTTCTTACATCATCGTTATAGTCTACCTTGCCCTATAAATAAATAGAGGCCTCTTCATTAGTAGTTAGTTGCAGGACAAGAAAAACAAGTAACTGCTTCTATTTCAAAAGATGGCATCAGTATTGAGTAGTAATCCAGCCTTGCAAAATCTTAAAATCACATTTCACGAGTCAACTCTAATCTCCCCATCTCAAGAAACTGAGAATAAGAGATCGTTTTTTCTCGGACCCATAGATCAGATTCTCAACTACAACATACCAACAGTCCATTTCTTCGAAGCCAACTCAGATTTTCCGCCTGAGACTGTAGCAAAGAGACTCAAATCGGCGTTGGGGAAAGTGTTGGTGCAGTATGATTTCATGGCTGGCAGATTAAAAGTGAGCAATGTCGTCGTCGGGCGACTTGAGATCGAATGCAATAGGGCCGGCGCGGGCTTTGTGGTAGCTTCTTCCGAATATTCGCTCAAGGATTTAGGGGACTTTGTTTCTCCCAATGTAGGGTTTCGGCAGCTCGCCGTTCAAACGCTGGACAATTTGGGACCAGGCCAGGATCAACCTTTATGTGTTTTCCAGGCAAGAGTTTGCATATAGATTTTATTATTGATTATAGTGTTCAATACCGTAAGGTCACGTTGAGGATAGAATAATTGCAATTGTTTTTTAACTGATTCTTTTTACTCTTTTTTTAAAGGGGAATTCACAGAAAAGTACCTAATTATATAAAAAGTTGCAAGTCAGTACCATGTCAGTATTTTTTTATATGTCTATTAAAATAAAATTTTTCGCACATTGGTATCCGTCCCGCCGCAAGGTACGTCATATAACACATTTAGGTACCATAGAGAAACGTATTGTGGTACATAATACAATGAGAAATGGTACATCATATAACACTTTAAGATGACATATAGAAACGATATAGGTACCATACAAACACGGGACGTGGTACGTAATACACATATAAAAAGATACGTCAAGATTGGAAAAATGGTACACACAGTCAAACGGGTACTTATATAAAATTGTTTCTGACATGTGTACTGACTTGCAATTTTTTATATAAATGAGTTTTCTGTAGATTCACCTTTTTTAATTAGTAATCTAATTTTGATCGAGGAGTAATTGGTACAATTTAATGGTCCTTGTCGAAAAATACAGTAAATAAGATTTTAAAATGATACCGTCTCATATGAGGTTGAACTTTTACGTGATGTGATCATTCATCATGGTATCAGAGGTTAGGGACAAAGAGGTTTTGAGTATGAATCCTCACGCCATCCATGTGAAGGGCCCTGTTCGAAAATATAAATTTTAAATTAGATACACTCCGCAATATGCTTAAGCGTTTATGTGAAGTGGTCATTCAACAGTCCTCTAACTTTAAGTTTTTCTCTTTCTCATAAACTATTTGAACAGGTAACATCGTTCAAGTGCGGTGGATTCGCAATTGGAGTGTGCACGAACCACGTTCTGTTCGACGGGATAAGCGCAGTGGACTTCTTCGAGAACCTCGCGAGCCAAGCGTTCGACGACGGGAGACCCGTGGCCACCGTTCCCTCCCACGACCGCCGCCTCCTATCCGCAAGAACTCCTCCGCATGTCGACTTCGACCACCCCGAGTTTTTCAAGCCCGAACGCCTCCCTCAGTCGGGCGTCCCAATCTTCGACTGCGTCCACGAAGATCTCGATTACAAGGTCTTCAAGTTGACTTCAAAGGCCATCGAATTTCTAAAGAACAAGGCCAAGAACTCCAATTCTACTGCTGCTGCTACTACTACTACTACTACTACTACTAGGGTTTCGAGCTTCGGCGCAGTGACAACCCTAATTTGGCGGTGCAAGGCAATGTCATTAATGAACGATATATACGATGATGAATCTACCTCCATGTTTCTCAATGTGGTGGATGTGAGGCAAAGAGTAGACCCACCGTTGCCTTCTTCACACTGTGGCAACGGCGTGCTCGTGGCTTACACGGCGGCAAAAAGGGGAGTCCTTAGGCTCGATGAGAACTGGCCAGAGCTCGTGGAGATGGTCTCTAAGGCGCCCATGAGAGTGAACGATGAGTACGTTAGATCCGCGATTGATTATTTGGAGATCAACAGAGTGCTACCGTATGGAGAGTACATGGTGAGCTCGTGGCTCAAACTGAGGTTCGACCAAGTGGCATATCCGTGGGGAAAGCCAGTGCACAGCGGGCCAGTGGTCAGCCACCGGAAAGACATTTGTTGGGTATTTGCGTGTGCCGAAGGTGCAGTCAATGCTTTGGTGTCTCTACCACCCGAGGAGATGGAGAGGTTCGAGTTGAGCTTTCGCGGGTTCTTCCATGACATGTGAAGATGAAACCGGATTTTTTTTATAGTACATAAACGTATGTTGTGTGAATAAGAACATACATTGGCTATTTTCTTGTCTGTACTTGTACGCATGATATATAGTCTGAATTTAGTGAGAGTGCGTTTGGCTTCGCGTATTTGAAAGGAATCACATGATTTTAAATTATGACCTTTAAAATCTTAATTTCAAATCCAAATCCAATGTTTGAAAAACGTTACGATTTGAAATTCGGATTTTAATGGAGCTCGAGCTTGAACTCGCGAAGTTCGTCGAACTCAACTTCGATCTTGTTAACAAAAAAATTAAAAAATACAAAATAAAATAAAAATAAAAATAATAAAATAAAATAAACTTGCGAGCTTTATAACGCACACGATTTAGCTCGAGCTAAAAAATAGTATGCACGACCTCGTCGAGCTCAGGCCAGCTCATCAAGCTTGTGAGCTAGCTCATCATCATCATCATCATCATAATAATAATAATAATAATAATAATAATAATAATAATAATAATAAAAGGGAAGTTTGCACTTAAATACCCAATGTTAGGTTGACTCTACCCATATATGGTTGATCCTGATTTGATTTTTCCATATTTGGTTTGGATCTCCCAATATTTGACGATTTCCTTTACTTATTTAACAAATCTCTACAAGGCTTACCTTATGTAGATCTTTTATATAAAGGATTATATTATCATCACTTATGTTAATAATTTATTAATTAAATCAACTATTTATTAATTTGAGATTAATTTCTGTATCTCAATATGTAATAATTTAATTAAATGACTTTATTTTATTTATAGAAATTAAATCCCAATAATAGAAAGTTAATTTTTAATTGACTACACTCAACCGTAACGAAATTATCGGTTGAATCTATTGAATACTCGAGACTTCCTTATATGCTCTGATGCCGTCGAAAATGACCTACCGCGAAAATGGGCTAAAGAGCTTGTCGTCTTGCCTAAGTCAAGAGGGTGGTTTCCATTTTCCAGGTGTAAAATAGCAGAATTTGTGACGTAAAGTGATAATGAAGTAATAGGAAATGTCTAAGTGTGTAGTAAAAATGGTAGAGTAACAGTGTCGACAAATGGCGTACCTTAGGGGTGTCTCACGATATTTACAACGTACTTGATTTCGACGGTGTTCGACAGTTTTTTGCGCACGTCCCACGTTTTTCTGGCTCGGGCTTCCCTCTGTTCTTCCATCTTCCCACGATCCCACGTCCTTCTGGCTCGTTCTGCCCGCGACGGTTTCTTTCCCACGTTCTGCCAGTGGCGGCGTGAGGGGATGGCAGTTCTGTGCTATGAGACCCTGCTCCTCGGGCAAAGCATTTATTCTCATTATCGGGAACATTCCCCGAGGAGATCGTGCCTCCTCTCTTCCCGCCATATGCTTGCCTTAGAGCTGTTCCTCGGGAACAATGCCCTAGGAGTCCTCAGGGCTTCGAAGGAGAGCGGCCGTCCCTATCTGCATGAGAGTATTCGCGGGGTGTCTCGGGCATATATGTCCTCGGGCAGCCTCCCGAGGACGCCCTGGCTACTGTCCCAGGGTTCTTATTTATGGGGTCCCTGGATGATTCCTGGGGCGTCCTACTCATGGGCTTCCTTTAATGGGCTCGGGGCCCCATTGCCGCGGTCGTCCTAGTGGCCCGGACCCATAACGAATATGTGGTCACTCTTGATGTGGGGTGGTTAGGTTAGTTGTGGCCTTTCAGTTATTTTGCTGCGGGATCGATAAAATCCGAGGGTAACAATTGTCCCTCTTCGAATAGTCCAAAAGAGTGTAGTGAATTTTGGTCGTTTTGTGGTCGTGGCGAAATATCCGACTCGATCGTAATTGTCGATGTTTTCTCAGGTAGTTATTAGGACCTCTTCCAAATGAATTCTCTATCGAGGCGCATCTTTTCCCTTGTCAAAGTTTGACATCGTTTTGAGTTCCTTGCCACGTGTCATTTTTTCATTTGTTGATTGTGATGGGACGTCCGGGCTAGAGTTTTGGCGCCTATTTTCGTGATCGACGCGGATCATCGAAGCCCGTTGATCTAGATCTAAGGGCCCAGATCGGACACATGTGGCCTATATAACCCCACCTTTTTCGTCCATTTCCTTTCTTTTACTTTCTCTCACCTTCTCTCTCTCATCGAACGCTCCCGATCTCCCGAGCCTTCCTATCTTCCAAACCGACCTTTTAGGTATTTGTAAGTTCTTCTTTCCTTCGTCTTTCCTTCTGTAGATCATGTCTTCAAGTTCTAGCGATAGTTTTCGTGTTGCTTCGGGTAGTTCCGCTGGGTCTTCGGGTAGTTCTTTTGATAGGAGTGATAGTAGCTCTTTTAATAATGGTCATTCTTTGGGGGGTTCGAGGAGTCCGAGGGTTAATGTGGGGACTTCGCGTAGGGAGTCCTCGAGGGCTCCCTCGCAGGTTCTTCTGAGGTTTCCTCGAGGGCTCCCTCGGTAGATTTCGAGGCTACCCCCTCTGTCAGTGTTGCCCCGCCTCCCCCTGTTTTGGAGGAACCGGTCCCTCCCCGTGAGAACGACTTCCCCTATCAGAGGGCATACCGTCGGGCTTTTAACGCCTGGATTAGGGAGGTCGAGTCTTTTCGGGCTGGCCGCCGTTGGCACAGAATCAAAGTTTCTACTATCAAGCCTTCTGACGTTCCTAGGTTAGTTACTCTCTCGGGCATGCCCGATGATTTTGAGGTTAGGATTCCTTCTTCTACAGATTTAGCTAGTCCGTCCCCCCCGAGGGTTTGGTAAATACTTTTTTGATCAAATCGATGGGTCTTAGGTTCCATGTGTCTCGATTCCTCGTAGAGATCTGTAAATACTACGGTATTTCCCCAGCTCAGCTACCAAACTCCTTTAGTCTTCCTCTTTCTCTTGCTGTCATTCTGAGTCACTTTAATTATGCTCCTTCAGTCCCCATGGTCTCTTCCTTCCTGAGGTTAAATAAAAAGGAAGAGGGGTAGGTTTTCTTTTCCCCAATCCGTACTCCCGACCTCATCCAGGGTAATCCTTCCTCGCACAAGGGCTGGATGAGTAAATATTTTTATGTCAAGCCCACTGCCGATTGTGCCGAGAGGGACTTATCCCTTTCTCTTGGAATGGCAACATCTCCATCTCTCATCCTCTTCCTCCCGAGCCCTCTGCTCGGGTATAAGCTTTTTTAGCCAAGGTGGGTCAGATCCGCTATCTCGCTTGCAAACTCACCAAAGACGACCTCCTATGCACCCATGGATTCTCCTCAAAAGCCGTTCTCCTCTCAAGGACCTTAGGTATATGAAAAGAGTCCCGACGCGCCCTTGTATGGTTTTCTACCCTTTTTATGTGCCCGAATCTTGTGTTTCTTTTGCAGCCGAACGAATGATGCTGGCCGAGGTCATTGCCATCGTCGATGAGGACGATGAAGAGCCTCTCCCTTGAGTCTAAGTTAGTTCTTTTTATCATGGTTTAAGCAGAGCATCTCCCTCGAGTCGGAATCTCTCAGGCGCCTACACCATCTCTTCGAGCTCAACACCGCCCTTTCCCGATTGGAGGCCGATCTTCAGAAGAGGATCGAGGAGATGGACCGAGAAGCCAAGAAGCGGGAGGCGAGCTTGAAGGAAGAGGCTGAGAAGCTCCAGCGCCAACTCTCCAAGTCTGAGGTCGCTCGGGTTGAGGAGCAGAGAGCCCGGAAAAGGACCTGTCCCAGAACTACGTTCCCCAGCGCGAGCACCTAAACGACATGAAGACCTTCTTCAAGTGGGGCTTCTACGGCTGCATCTCTGAGCTTCGGGCGCATGGGTACAGTCGGGTGGATCATCCTTTCGGGTTCCTCAATGCTATCCGAACCTTGAAGCACACCCCCACGGGGGGTTACCAGCTCGAGCCCCGAGATGAAGGTGGTCCCTCCGGGACACAAATTGCGCCAGTGACTACTGGGAGGGTGGCTTGGCCTGAGGTCGAGGCCCGAGGGAATGGGGACTCTGCTGAGGATGAGAGCCAGAAGGATGCCGAGGAGGTTGAGGTGCGCGAGGAACCAGTCGGGGAGAATGCCGAGGTCGAAAGGGACGTCGAGGCAGAGGAGGATGTCAAAGTGACAGAGGATGCTGCGGGGGTGAATGTTCAGGCCGGTCCGGCCGCCTAAGTGTTTTTATGTTCTTTGTTGGATGGACATATGTCCTGAACATAGCGCCTCGGGCCGTTTATCCAAATGTATCGCCCTCGGGCCTTTTCCTAGCTGTGTTGTCTTTTTGAATTTTCACGCTGGTTATGTCTTCGGGTCTCTGGTCGGTAGCAATCTCCTCGGTTATCTTCCCGAGGCATATTACAAGTTAACGTCTCTTCCCAGCGCTGATTTTTCCCGATACAACCCGATCGCGACTTGTCTTTATTTGTTCGACTTAGTGGATCTTATTTAAAAATAAAGGGGATTTAACTAGCCTCGTTCTCTTGTTCGACTCGATCATAACTGATTCTTTAATATAGCGTAGACTTGATCGACCCCGGTTTGAATTTTTTAGAATCCTTGCAACGTGCGCTCGAGAATCTTGCAACGGCTAACTTAAGACGTGGTCTTTACTAGAGTAGGGCCCGATAATTTCATAGCGTTGGTCCAAAGATACCGCCAACTAAGTCAAATCCGAACTTAGTCCTCAAGCGCCCGTTCTGCTCATTTTCGAATTATTCCGCTCAAGCCTAAAATCCGCCTATATATATGAGGCCTTTTCTATTCGCCACTCAGTCATTCTCTTTTCTTTCTGACTCCTTTAGTGCTTCTATGTTATCTACTCTTAGCATACATAAGGCTTCATCCTCTTCCTCAAAGTGTAAGGCAATTCGTGGGCTCCCTTCAACTTTGAGGCTCCGGAGCATTTCTCTGGCTCGGCCCTCGGGCCTGATCCTGCCATTGGTGTGAGAATGCTGATTCCACAACGGGATGGTGACGATAAGAGTTACTGCAAAAACCTGGTTAAGTGGTCTGTTGAGGCAGAAGAAGCTCGGACCAAGGCAAATCTTCCCTCGTATCGTGCAAATGTGTCGACCCTCAGCCCTTTGTCACTTCTGGAGTATCTCGAGAAAGCTATAATTTCCTCTGACTATGAAGTTAGGTTGCCTGGTCCCTTGCAAGTGTCTTCCTCGCCTCCCTTCGGCTTCCTTACCGTTTACACAGACCAAATAGATATGGGTCTTAGATTCCCATCATTTATTTATTTTAGACCTCTGCGAGACTTTAGATATCTCCCCGGGCCAAAATTTGCCCAATTCTTGTAGTTTGCTGTTAGCGTTGGCCACGGTTACCCGTAGGATTTGCTTCCCGCTCACTACTGAGCTGATCATTAGCTTCTTTCGTGTGTGCGAAAGGGATGCAGGCAAATATGTCTTCGTGCCTTCAACTGATGCTTTTCATGACAACTTTGTTGGTACCAAGGGGTGGATGAATCAATTATTCTGTGCGCCCTTCACCCCAGCATTAAGACCTCCGCTTTTCTTTATTACGTTGGAGAGATCATTGCCAGGCCGCGAGCGAATCTTCCGACCTCCTTCTGGAGTTTTTGGCTCAAGTCGGGAGTGAAAGTTTTTTGGTGCGAGAGCTGGTATCAGGTGCTAAGCTCAAGGCGACTGTCACCCTCGGGTTCTGGGTATGCTTTCGTCTGTATCTTTGTTGTCGGTTTTCTTTTCTCTTATTATCTTTCTTTTTCAGTGGGAGAAGGTATGAGTGTTGCGCCGATTACGACAATGCACACTCAGGTGCCTCAGGACGTTCCCGAGGAGAATGTAACGGACCTCTTGGGCATGTCCCCGAGGGCGAGTCGTCGACTCCTCGTCAAGAAATGGGGCGAACTAAGCGAGTGAAGCCATCGTCTCCTACCCCTCCGGTAGTTCCTTCACATGAAGATCCCTCCTCAACTCGACCTGTCCCTTATCCCCATTTCCCTGGCGAAAGATGGGGAGTCTGCTCTATTTTATATGCTGAACTTCCTTACTCCCGATGAGAAGGATTTTGCTAAGGAGTTGTCTGATGGTCGTTTTTGGAAAGAGTGGGCACTGGCTTTAAGTCAGGTATAATTACACTTTCGCCTCGGGTGCATATTCGTCTTGACTAACTTTCCTTGTCCTCAGGCTTATTCCTTGTTCTCTGAGGGAGCTCGGTGTTATCGTCTCCAACAGAACATGGCAGACTCCACTCGGGCTTGTAACGTTGAGATGACCGTGCGGGTTAGTGAAGAGGCTCAGGAAGTGGGTCATTTGCAGAACCAGCTGACAAAGGCTCAGTTTGATATTGGTATCTCCGTCAAGAACTTCATTCGGAGAGAGAGATCCATCGAGGTTGGGAGTCGCAATCCAAAGTTAGTTCCCGTCGAAAAGGTATCCAAAGCAGCCTAGTTGTATTTCAACTTCGGATCCCAGGGGGTGTTTGGTGCCTCGAAGCAGCTTTTCTGGCTTTGGTGCCTCGGCGTTCTCCTCCAAGGAAGTCGAATGGGAAGAGTCTCTAGGACGAGTTTGACTTAGGCGATAACAGTGATACTTCCCGAGGGAGTGGTCCAATCGAGAAGGATTAGATTTGCTAGTTCCTTGGATTCATGCTTTAGTTCTTCGCTCTTTTCTTGATTTTCGTAAGTGTGTTTGTTTTCCACTTTCCTACTTTGCCTGTTATGATTTCCGAAGCATACTTTTATGAATAAAGGACTTTATGTTACCTTGATCTTGTCTGTGTTTTGTGCACTCGGGATCCAATGTTTTATCCTTGCTAAGTGTGTTTCGGGGAAAGGTGCGGGACGTGAGGTCTCCTGCCTTGGGTTGTGGGCGTCCCCCCGAATCCAAGGAGAGTCTCGGAGATCATGAGAAATAATTCTTCTTTTTTGCCTCTTAGAGAGGATGTGCTGCCTCACTCAGAGGGATATCAATGTGCACATAATCTCGTCTCCCCACAGGGGGGGAATGTCTCAGCCTCACGCAGAGGGAATTCAATGTGCGCAATCGTCCCCGAGGGGAATAGTGAGCTGCCTCTCGCAGAGGGATATCAATGTACACATAATCTCATCTCCCCCACATGGGGAAAGTCTCAGCCTCACGCAGAGGGAATTCAATGTGCGCATAGTGTTGGTTCCCGAGGGGAACAATTGTCCCGAGGGGAACAGTGTGACGCCTCATGTTGAGGGAAAGTATCTTCTACCCGAGTCTTCATGTCTTTTAAGGCCCGTTTGGTAGGGAGGATAGGTTTAGATGGTATTAGTTTTAGTTGGATTTATTTAATGGGGGTAAGGGCTTTTTGATATGTTTGGTTGATGTGTTCAAATAATGATGTGGGATGTGTTTGGTAAGTGGGTTTAGATGGTATTAAATTTAATTAAATCTAACTACGATTTTACCCTTATTTGAATAAAAAAAATTACAAATCTTAGTTTGGGGTTTTTGTACTGTTCATCTGCAAAACCCGTCCTCCATAGTTTTGTGTAAGGTTGCTACTCTCTCAATATTTGTTTTATTTATTGATATTTTCTCTGTAGTCGATTCTCTTTCGTCTTTTGTGTTATGTTTATTAGGTTTTGCAATCGAGTATATTTTGTACACAAGTTTTTTCTTTCTATTTTGCTTATTCTGTGCTCAATTTTGTTATTTTGTTTAGTTTCTTCTTCGTTTGTATTTTCTTTTGGTTTTATCTCTTGTTTGACGTGTTTTTTTGTTTTCAATTTTGGGTTTTTGATTTTTAATTTACTGTTCAGTTTTTGCCTTATGTTTTGATTCAAGATGAAATAAGCTTTGAGATGAAGGATAGATGTGTAAAAAATGACAGGATTAAATAAAGACAGGGGTGGAGCCTGATTTAGTTAATACCTTATTAGAGGTATTAAGAGGGTATTCACTAATTCCTACCTTTAAAAGAACCCAACCAAACACGGAATTAATTAATTCCAACACTCCTAATCCCTCCTAATACCCCCAACCAAACAGGCTTACAGAAAAAAATGAACTTCATTAATAATCGAGTATAGTTACATCCAAGTAGTAACAAAGTAAACTTGGAGAGTAGCGTAGAAAAAGTAAACTTGAATTGGAAACGTATGCATAATGAGGGTACACCCCTCTAGGGATAATATTTCCGTAGCTTGCGGGCATTCCAGGGTCGGTCGAGCTGTTTTCCTTCGGCGTCCTCGAGATAGTAGGAGGCCTTTCCTATTTTCTTGATGATGCAATAAGGACCTTCGAACTTTGGCTTCAACTTCTTCCTTCCATCTTGGTTGAGGATTTCTTTCATTATTAAGTTTGCTGCTTCGTATTTTTTCCTTTGGACGCGGCGATTGCAAGACTTAGTCATTATTCTCTGATAGGCGGTCATCCTGATGGCGGCTCTTTTCCCTTCCTTCCTCGATCAGGTCGAGATCTTCGGCACGGAGTTGGTTGTTGTCTTCGGGATATGTCACGATTCGGGCGCTTTCCATGCCAATCTCCGCAGGCAGAACCGCTTCGCTCCCATACACCAGACTAAATCTCTAGTCCTTCCAGCCGGGCCTTCAAACCTTGCATGATGGTGTGGTTGGTTACTTCCACCTGGCCGTTGCTCTGAGGGTAGGCCACTCCTTAAGCTTTTTTCCGCTAAATTACCTTCCGTTGTCGGAAATAAGTCTCCTCGGGATTCCATACTGGCATATGATGTTTCTCCAGATGAACGAGGTGATGGAAGCCTCGGTAATTTTGGCCAGGGCTTTGGCCTCCACCCACTTCGAGAAGTAGTCCACGGCTACTAGTAAGAATTTCTTTTGTGCGACATTTCCCGAGAAAGGACCAACGATGTCCAAGCCCCATTGGTCGAAGGGACATGGTGAGGTCACAGACTTCATTGTCTCCACGGGCATCATTTGTAGACTGGCGTGTTTTTGACAATTGATGCATCCCCGGACTAATTTCTCAGCGTCCCCTTTTAACATTGACAAGAAGAAACGGCTAAGAGTGTTTTTCTGGTCAGTGCCCGACTTCCAATGTGGCTTCCGCAGATCCCTTCATGATTTTCCCAAAGGACATGTTCTTCTTCTTCTTTACATAAGCATCGAAATAGTGGTCATGTGTATGATCTCTTGAATAGAATTCCGTCCATCAAGGTAAATCGCTGAGCCCTTCGCAGAAGTTTTCGAGCCAAAGTTTTGTCCTCGGGTAAAAGTTGGCGACACAGGTATTAGTATATCTCTTACCTCCAATCCTCTGGGGAATGTCAGGCTCGGGGAGGTTCTGATCCTCGACCTGCCAGATAGACAGACCCTTGGCCTTTTCCTCGGGCGTTCCTATGGTGCTTGCCCACTTAGCTATCTGATATGCCTTTTCATTTCCGGCTCGGGTGATTAGGACTATCTTGAGTTCCTCGTAGCTTCCTTTGATCTCCTTGAATGCCTTGGTATATTTTCCCATAGTTTCACCTATGACCGCAAAGTTTCCTTCTAGCTGTTGGACAACGAGTTTGGAGTCCGAGTGCAATGTCAGGCGAGTGATTCCCATCCTCCGAGCCGCTCGGAGTCCGGCTAGTAGAGCCTCGTACTCGGTCTCGTTGTTTGATACCTTGAAATCCAGCCGGATGGCCAGATTGGCTTCCTCTCCCCATGGCGATATGAGTAGTATTCCTATCCCATTTCCCGAATGGCAAGAGGAGCCATCCACGAACATCTTCTACATCTCGTCGGGACAATCCGGGACCATCTTTACCATGAAGTCTACTAATGCCTGGGCTTTAATAGCCGCCCGAGGCTTATATTGGATATCGTCTTCGCCCAACTCGGTCGCCCATTTGACTGCCCTTCCCGATGATTGTAATACCCTGGTCCCGTGCGTAAGTTGGCCAATAAATTTGCATGCATATTATGTATTTACGTGATTGCATATTATGTGTTTATTTATTTATGTGCTATTATGGAAGTCTAACTTAGTAGAAATTAAGTTGAGGCTTAGAAAGGATTTAATTAAGATATATAATTTTAGGAAGGAGTTAATTACGAAAAGAATTTAGTGTTTCGAATTATATAAACCACGCAAATAAGAATGTTACGTAAAAGATTTTCCAATGATAGATTAGAATGAAAAAGAAATAGTATGAAGGAAATTATAACTTAGAACTATTAAATAAAGGGACAATTACGTTTCAGACCCTAAAATAGTTTAAAGTTAGTGATCAGGCCCTGTCAGTAATAGTTTTAAGGACCTGTATTTTGAAAAATTCAAAGGTAAAGACCTAAACTATGTTTTGACTAAAATACCCTTCATAAAGTGTTCTCTGAAAGGGTATTCGACGCCATATTTTTGTTACAAAGATGCGACGACTTGGTACTGTGATAACCAAAAACGGTACTTTAAAATGATAATATGTTACTTCTCGATAGTAAAATGTTTTTAACAGATTTATATTTATTCGGCTAATCGAAAACCAGTTTTCACAATGAATCGAGCACAATCGACTGCCCTATCCACCAATCAATTTCGACGTGTGACGTAGGATTTATTCTGATATTGATGAAGTACGATGTAAGAATTTTAATGAATTTTTATATGGTTTCAAATTCGAGAAGAAACTGGCCAAATCGAACTAGATTTTCGTAGCAATTGCAGCTAATCTTTGTGTATTTGAGGTACCCATCGTTTGGGCGTTTCATAGGCTCTGTGAATTTTGAAACAATCGTCACCTCATCAGTTTTAAAACGTACGTTGTGTGAAGCTGTTCGTATGGAAGGCTTCGATTCATCTGGAATAAATGTTACTATTTATGCATTCTTGTTACTGATTTACGTCTTCAAGTTATAAATGTACCAATAAACATTACTTTTATACTCATAAATTATATTTTTGTCCGATCAACTGTTATATCCTGACTTCGTTTTGTTTATAATAATTATAGAAGTGGTATTTATTGTCCACCATATGATACCAGAAACAAAGTGGATCATGGTACAAATGGTAACTCATAATCGAATTGGTCGTCGATTAATTGGTATATTATGACCTAATTTGTTTTTCCAAAGTATTGATGTGGTATTTTTTTAACGGACCTGTTTTGATAATTTTTTGCATCAAACTGTTACTACATGAAATAGAAGCGTTACTTGGATTGTCTAAAATGGTATATTATGACGTTTTTTTTGTTTTAAGTATGATGTGGTATTTTATTTTTCTTAGCAGAACTGTTACGTGGGGCATTTAATTGTTACTACCTGAAAGGTTACTTGGAATATCCGAAGTGGTATATCCTGATCTGCTTTTATTTTTCATAAGTACATGGTATTTTTTTAGCAGAACTGTTTCGAGTTGCGCGGGATATTGGTTTTGGATGGGTTTCGATGGATTTACTTACTTGCTAAATTTTGGGCGGGATTTGTGGATTGATTGTGTTAATTGGGAGGGATATTGGTTTTGGATGGGTTGGATGGATTTACTATACTTGCTAAATTTGGGCGGGATTTGTGGATTGATTGGGTTAATTGGACAGGATGTATGCCACGTTGGGATTTTGGGCGGGATTGCTAAATTAGTGTAAAAGTGTTACTAATAACTATTTAACTGTTATGCATTAGTTAAATATGTTACTAAAAGCTCTTTATGTGTTACAAATTGCTGTAGTTGTCGTAGCTTATGTGTTTATGGAGATTAAGTTTTAAGGTTTCAGGGTTGCCCTTAAGGTTTCAGGATTTACAACATATAAACTGATATTTGTGGTTTAATTTTGAATTTTGATGGTATTCGTGCTGAAATTCATATGTGATGTTTTAATGAACAAAGTAATAGCCTATTTTTTGAAGAACTATTGACCTCGAACATTCACTATCCACCTCAATCGAATAGTGTAGCTTTTAAAGGAATTTGGTGTGATAAATGCATCAGATCATACATTTACAAGATGTTAATCTTGTAAATCTCGAACAATGTGTATTCATGAACGAAATTAATCGAGTTAATAATGTGGTACTCGAAACCTATTATGTGGTATCATTATAAGTAAAAGTGTTATTCAGTAGATCTATATTGTTATTTTCTAGCGAACATGTAGTATTACATGCGGGCAATCTGTTACTTTGAACTTCCAGAAAGTATCAAATACAGATTTACCACATATAAAATTATATTTGTGGTTTAATTTTGAACTTTGAACACGTTTGTGTTGGAATTCATAACGATTATGTCTCATTAAAAGAGATACTAGTATGTTGTGAAGGAAGAGCTATATGTTTGTATGATTTTTTATCTCAACTTTTCACATATTGATACCAACCTTCGCAAAACGTGTCTTTTAATGAAATTTTGTGATTTAGCTTCATCATATCATCTATTTCCATTAATGTCAATCTTATACATCCGAACAAAAGGAATTTATGAACGAAATTAATCGAAATAGTTATGTGGCATTGATTAGCTATTTTGTGGTACTTGTAGCTACAAATATGTTATAAGCTTTGTTTATATCGTTATTTTTTATCAGACATGTGGTATTATTTGCAGGCAATGTGTTATTGTACTGTTAATATATCTGACAATCTAGAAACTCCTAGAATGTTCTTAACGATGTGTTACCCAGAATGCGTTAATTGTTACTCAGAATAAAGAAAGTGTTACCAACCAACTTTTTAATTGACAAACGTTCCAATATTATGTCTCATCAAAATTCTTCATTATCACATTATCAACATTAATAATCTCATTCAATTACAATGACTCGTGATCAAACTTAGTCGAATCTACCTTATTAGTTCATTAAAGTCGAGATTCACCTGTTTTTTTACGATCTATCCCTCTTTGCCTTACTTGGGTATTACACGTGTTATTTACGGGTAACGAGTCGTTATTAATTTCTCATTATATGTTCGTTTTGCGGATATATTTGTTATGAATATCTAGACATGGTATTATTGTTCCACGAATTGTTACCCAAAAAGCATGAAGTGTTATTCAGTGACCATTTTAATTAGCAAACGTTTACCACTTAGATCTCATCAAAATTCTTCATTATTCCATGATTAACATCAATAATTGTCGTCGATAACTAAGGCCCATGATGAAATTGTGTCGAATTTACATTATTCGGTCATTAAAGTCGAGATTTCACCGTATTAAACGTATGTTTGGAGCATTCGTGCTTTATGAATCTCGAAAATTCTCTTTGAAATATGAAGAACCATGAAAAATCAAAGCCAGTACAACGTTTGCTGTTAGTAACGTCGAGATTGGGTCGAATTTGAAACATGAATTTTTCAGCTTATTAAACGTATGTTTTTTTCAGCTTAAAACCATTATTTTGGGGGCACTAAATTGTTATTTTTCGTCGCTTTGGCTAGGGTTAAATGTCTTATCGCAACTGGAAAATTTGTCATTCGTTGTGTTGGTACTGCTATTATAGATGACACACATGTACTAAATATACAAATTTTAGAACTAAGTACAAGACTTTTGTTATTAAACTGAAAGAAAATGTTTCCTATTAGTTTAATAGTGTTATTTTTTGTTTCGAAACTTGTTATCGCGTCATTCAGCTAGGTTCGCATTGTTATCACGTTATGATCTATTCATCTTTGCATTTACTTGGGTATTACATGTGTTATTTACGGGTGACGGGTAGTTATTATTTTATCATTATATGTTCGTTTTGCGGAAATATTTGTTATAAACATCAAGACATATGGTATTATTGTTCCATGAATTGTTACCCAGAAAGCATGGAGTGTTATTCAGTAACCATTTTAATTAGCAAACGTTTACCGCTTAGATCTCATCAAAATTCTTCGTTATTCCCTGATTAACATCAATAATTATTGTCGATAACTAAGACCCATGATGAAATTGTGTCGAATTTACATTATCCGGTCATTAAAGTCAAGATTTCACCGTATTAAACGAAATTTCCGAATTGTGTTTGAAGCTTTCGTGCTTTATGAACTTCGAAAATTCTCTTTGAGTATGAAGACCCATTAAAAATTGAAGCCGATACAACTTTGTGCTGTTAGTAACGTCGAGATTGGGTCGAATTTGGAACATGAATTTCTTCTTTCGACCGATTGAGTGTAAGGAATGTGTTATTGCAGGAAGCGGTATTGTTTTTGAATGATGTGTTACTTTTGCAACATCATTTGTTATTTACTAAAAAACGTGGTATTTTATGCTATACGGGCAATATTTATTTTCTCACAATTAACGTCACTAATATCCGAAACTTATCAACACTTATGATCAAATTAACGATAATTTCAACTTATATCATCATAATCGTGGAGATCTGTTCGGGTCTGAGCGTGAAATCTCGTTTCTATCAACGTCGCTTGTTTGGGAGAGATGATTGCATATACTTGTAAATTTATGCAACAGTGAAGGGCAAATATGTCTTATTACATGGTTTGGGTATTTTTCTCTGAATTTTTCGTAGGTCTTTAATCCTAAACCAAACTTATATGGGGCCTGAACCCAATGTTAAATATGTTAGTAGGGCCTGAACTGTAATTAACCCTTAAATAAATCGATTACTTAGTGTAAAGGGAAACTGAAATAATATTATTCTATTAGTTGTCACATAGGACGGGATAAGTATTATTTAAGTAAGGAGTGACATCATTTGCTTAGTTGAAGAAGCAAAACACAAGATAAGAAAGGAACGAGAGTAATAATTCAAAGGCTGACAACTACTGAAAACCCTAAACGAAAGGAATTCTAACTGAAGAACATCCCAAGTCATTTAGAGCTCGAGTTTGGGTAAGTAAAATACCACTTACAGTTTTTATAATTTTCATAACTAGGATTGTACAGTTATCCTATCTTTTAGAATTAATAAAACTTAAAGAAATTACATGTAAGATGGACGGCAGAATGCTTATTTTGAATTTTAATCCATGTTAACATAGTTATTCAGACTAAAGAATCCATTTTAGATAGTATAGCATGTTTAAGATGCATAACCTCCAAAATATGATAGTTCTGGGGTAGGGTTGATGATTTTTGGAATGAAGAATGATAAATGGAATTTATATTATATTTTATGCCCCGTAAAAGCATATTATCGGTTGATATTAATATAAATTTCTTCGAATATTATGCTTTATACGTTTATATTTAATTTTTGACAGATATTCGCAAAAAGAACTACAACCGGAAATATTCGGGCTTGAAATAAATTTGAGGAATCATCGAACCAAATATCGACCCAAACCAATTGGGCCGAAGAATTAATTTCAGCCCAAATCTAATAGCCCAGCCCAAGTCCATGATGATAATAAAATAGGAGAGAGAGATATCAACGACAACATTGAGCTGCAAGCCCCACAAGCACAGATCGATGGAAATTAGCAAAGAAGAGATCGAAGAAAATCTTACGCCTCCAAGAAGCTCACGGCTCAAGGAAGAATATCTCCCACAGCAGCCTTTGAGTTGCAATTTGAAGATATTGTCTGTATTTTCAGCATCTATAAAAGGGGGAGAAGGATCGAGCACTTGAAGGCAGCTCTCAACCATCTCTGATCGACCTCTCTGTTCAACACATACCAAACACACAACTCGCCATCGACCTCTCCACTCAAACCCACCATCGAACACTTTAGAGCTGAAACACTCACGTCTGAACCATCGCTCAAGAAACTCCTCTCAAAGGGCAGACAGCCTTATCCAACGTCTGCTCTCATCAACCGAACCACACAGCTTCAAGGGCCAATCGAGCACTTCACGGGTAATAGAGATCGAAGCAGGCAGCCGTTGGGGTTGTAATTACTCGCACCTGGGAGGTTTTTGAAGCAGATATCAGCCATATCCCAAGCTCGCAGCTGCGGTTCAGATCCGACGCCAAGTTCACTGCTGCCATGTCGAAGTCCCGCAACATCCTCTGAGCGAATCGAAGCGTTTACTGTTGGGATCCGTAACCGTACGGATCCGAAAAACCTTTAACCTTGATTGGATTAATTAAGGCGTAAACTAATTACAGCGGAAATAGAAAACGTACCTGTAAATTCCATAGCGTTCTTGACGAGAACATGGTATGTGGATCTTCCATGTACGTGTACGTGAAACCTTTTGTTTGGGGAAGATGGGTACCCCAAATATCCTTAGACGGCAGCCAGTAGGGTTTTAGAAAAGTGACAGCTGTATATTTCGTTGTACAGCACTTAGGGACCACACCCATATTTATAGATGTCATAATGGGCTGGCCCGTTAATAAGCCCATCAGATATTTACGTTCCAGCCTCCAGGAATTCTACACCAATATTATTAACCCCACACATCTTATTTAATTGCGACAGACCCCCTTAAATTTAATTGATCACCGAATGAGTCCTTTAACTTAATTACAATATTAGGCATACGACTAGTACCACAATACATGTACGTCTACATGTCCGAATGTTAATCGTGCTAGAAATACGTAGTCGATTAGTCCCAACCTAACAATCTCCCACTGGACTATAAGACGTTGTATTTATCCAATAAGCACCCTTCATCGTATACTAAATATCGTACCGAATATAGCTATAACAAAGTGTCGCATATGAAATCAATCTCGTCCATCAATATTGTCGATGCAAGAACCAAAGGGGTAGTCGTTATACATATATCGTAACTCAACCCACAGTAATCACGAACACCAACTCCATCGAATGACATAGACCAAATGTGGACGTGTAGCATGGAAATTACATGCTCAATTGATCATGCATGTATTTTCAACTGGTCCTACTTTAGTGAGATCAGAATTCAGAGATAAACTAATGGATATCCGAAAAACCCAAATGTCATGACATAAACAAGTATTAAAGAAACTTTATTAAATAATCATTAAACACAGAATTTACAGAATCCACGATAAGACATAAACTTAATTCGTCACACCCATACGAGCAACATGCTCATGAAATATAGCGGGCGCTAACGCTTTAGTAAGTGGATCTGCAATCATAAAATCTGTTCCTATATGCTCAATGATTATATATCCACTCTGAACTCGTTCTTTCACAACTAGGAACTTAATGTCTATGTGATTAGACCTGGAAGAGCTCCTGTTGTTATTGGAATACAGGACCGCCGAATTGTTGTCACAGAATAGCTTTATTGGTCGTCAACAGAGTTGACAACTTTAAGCCCTGTCACTAAATTTCGCAGCCAAACAGCCTGGTTGGAGCCTCGTAGCAAGCTACAAATTCTGCCTCCATCGTAGATGAAGCGATAAGTGTCTGTTTGACACTCTCCAAGAAATCGCTCCCCCAGCCAGCATAAAAACGTAACCAGATGTCGATTTGCGGCTGTCCAGGCATCCCGCAAAATCAGAGTCACAATACCCAATGATCTCCAAATACTCTGACTTTCTGTATGTGAGCATATAATCCTTCGTCTTTTGAAGATATCGAAAGACCCTTTTGGCTGCTACCCAATGTTCTCTACCCGGATTGCTTTGGTATCGACCAAGCATTCCTACGATGAACGCCAAAATCAGGTCTGGTGCAAACCTGTGCGTACATTAAACTTCCCACTGCGGACGCATATGGTATATCCTTCATGTGCTTGGATTCCAAAATGTTATCCGGGCACTGTTTGAGGCTGAACTTATCACCTTTAGAGACTGGAGTGTCATGTGGACGACAATTTTCCATGCTAAACCTTTGCAGTACCTTTTCGATGTAGCTCTTTTGTGATAACCCAAGAGTTCCCCGTGAGCGATCACGGTGAATCTGGATCCCTAATACAAAAGAAGCTTCCCCAAGATCTTTCATGTCAAAATGACCCGAAAGAAATCTCTTGGTGTCCCGAAGTAAATTAACATCGCTGCTAGCTAGTAAAATGTCGTCTACGTACAAGACCAAAAAGATAAACCTGCTCCCACTAAATTTGTGATACACACAGTCCTCAACAGAGTTAGCCTCAAAACCGAAAGAGGTGATAGTCTGATGAAACTTTTGGTACCACTGACGAGAAGCCTGCTTGAGTCCATAGATGGATTTCTTTAGTTTACAGACCAGTGGGCTAGATTTGTCCGAAGCTAAGCCCTCTGGCTGCAACATATATATAGTTTTCTCGAGATCTCCATTGAGGAAAGCTGTCTTTACGTCCATTTGATGCAACTCAAGGTCAAAATGTGCCACAAGCGCCATGATAATTCTAAAAGAGTCTTTCGATGAAATTGGAGAGAAAGTCTCTTTATAATCTACGCCTTCCCTCTGAGTAAATCCTTTCGCGACAAGACGAGCTTTATATCTCTCAATGTTACCCAGTGAATCCCGTTTGGTTTTAAATACCCATTTGCAACCAATCGGTTTCACGCCTTCAGGTAACGAGACGAGATCCCAAACGTCGTTGTCCTTCATGGATTGGATTTCCTCTTTATGGCATCGGTCCATTCGCGAGCCTTAGAGCTTTCCATTGCCTGTTGGTACGTAAAAGGGATCATCTCCCACCAAATCAATGGTATCCTCATGCTCGTGAAGAAATACAACGTAATCATCCGGAATTGCATTTCTCCTTTCTCGCGTTGACCTCCGTAGAGGCGCTGGTTCGATCTTAGGTTCATGAGTTTGTACTTGATGATCAGCTTCAGCTTCACCTTCATAAGGCTGATCATGATGAATAGCTACAGGTAAAGTATGCTGATCCATTGGAGGAACGATTTCATCTTCATCCATATCTCGAGGTCGGATAACCATAGGGACAAAAATTTTTCCTGACCGACCTGAGCTGTATGAAGAGGAATTTCTGAACCCTCTTCTTTGAATAGAAAATCATTTTGATTATCCTTATCCTCCCCAAACTCAAGATCCTCAAAGAACCTGGCATTTTCTGTCTCGGAAAATGTCTTAATGTGGGATCATAAAATTTATAGCCTCGTGATTTTTCCGGATAACCTACGAAGTAGCTACTAACAGTCCTTGAGTCCAATTTCTTCTCACCCGCCTGTAAGGCCGTGCCTCAGTAGGACATCCCCAAACTCGTAAATGCCTAATGACGGGCCTTTTACCCGTCCATAACTCGTAAGGGGTACTGTTCGTAGCTTTAGTAGGGACTCTGTTAAGAATGTAGGCTGCGGTTCTTAATGCGTCGCCCCAGAGAGAGTGAGGTAAAGTCGTACGAGCAATCATACTTCTCACCATATCCTGAAGGGTTCTGTTTCGTCTCTCAGCAACACCGTTCATATTTGGACTTCCTGGCATGGTGTACTGAGGGACGATCCCACACTCCTCTAGAAACTTAGCAAACGGTCCTGGACGTTGTTCACCTGATCCGTCATACCTCCCGTAGTATTCTCCACCACGGTCGGATCTGACAGCCTAATCGTTTTGCCGTGTCGATTTTCGACTTCGGCGTTAAACGCCTTTAAAACGTCATGCTTCAGACTTCTCATGAATTAAGTACAAATACCCGTAACGAGAATAATTGTCGATGAACGTGATAAAATAGCGTTGTCCATTCCAAGAAGCCGTAGGGAATGGACCGCACACATCCGTATGAATTAGTTCTAAGACTTCCTTAGCTCTCTCAGCATTTAATTTTCTTTTATTTGTTGTTTTACCCTTTATACACTCGATACATAGATGATCTCCAGATTTATCAAGTGTTTCCAGAATTCCATCAGACACAAGCTTATCAATTCTCCTTTCGGATATATGACCCAGACGCTTATGCCATAAACTAAATGAATTCTCGGATGGTAACTTACGCTTAATTCCTCTAGTTTCTACATTATGGGACTCTTCGTAGTTTACCGTATCAAGTAGATACAGATTATCATGTTCAGATAAGTTACTGGTTCCAATAGCCGAAGATTTAGAATAAATAACACACTTTCTGTTACCAAATGAACAAATATAACCTTCTTTGTCCAAAACAGAAACTGAAATCAAATTTCGTCTAAATGACGGCACAACGAAAGTGTTATTCAAATCCAAGTAGAAACGAGAACGTAATAATAATCTAAAAGTTCCCACGCCTTGAACTTCAACTGCTTCTCCAGCCCCCATATAGATGAATCTTTCAGCATCACTGGGCTTTCGGCAGCTCAGGCAACCCTGCATAGACATACTTATGTGAGTTGTAGCACCGGAATCAACCCACCACGTATATGCAGGTACAGAAACCAAATTAATTTCAGCGCTTACAAAAGCCAAATTTGTACCTTTCTTTAGTCGCCAAGCATGATACTTGGCACAATCCTTCTTCAAGTGAGAAGCTTTCTTACAGAAGAAGCATTCAATTGGGTTTCTTTACGCTCTTTTTCAGAGCCCTTAGGCTTCTTCTGATTGACCGCATTTCCTTAGCCTTCTCTTTTGCCAACAAAGAGTGAGTCGAAGCCAGATGAGCACTCTCGACTTTATGCTGCCTAAGTCTCTCATCTTCTGCACCAAATGAGAAATGAGCTCATTAATTGTCCATTTTTCCTTCTGACAATTATAGCTCACCTCGAATTGAGGTAGTGTGCAGGGAGAGATACGAGCACCAAATGAACAAACCAAATCCTCAGGAAGTTCGAGCTTCAGTGCTCTAAGCATAGTGGCTAAATCCACCATTTCGAGTATATACTCACGAATGTTTCCGTTGCCCTTATACCTCATGGAAACAAGTTTGCGTTAAAGCAGCATTGTCTCCGCCTTATCGTTTTTCACAAAAAAACGCTCCTGTAGGGCATCGAGAAACTCCTTTGCAGTCGCCTCTGATGACACAGTACTCAAGAATGTCTCTGGGATTGCATTCTTCATTACCATAAGACTTACATGGTTAGTCCCTACCACTTTCGTGATCTCTGTTCATGACGAGAGCTCTCATCAGTGAGTTCAGCTGGACGCGGATTAATGATAGCGTAATCTAGGTCCAGGCAACCCAGAACCCTAAGCAATTTATTTTTCCAAGCACCAAAGTTCATTTCCACTAAGTTTAGGAATGTTGTTCATGCAGAGTTCGTAGTCGCAACACCGACCATCTCAGCTGAAAAGAGAACGATGATTGAATTAACTCACAATTTAGCTTTAATAATGATTTAAAAAATTTAAATAATAACAACCATTCTTCAGCTTATCGTTGTGCAAAAGAGCTAACGAAGGGTTAGGTAGTCAATCCACGAGTGATCAAACTTGTAAACGATCAAGCGTACGTGCCCTATTCCAGCCAAGTAGTCGCCTTCCGAAGGGCCGATCAACTACTCGCAATGGAAAGACCTTCAGTATTTCAGCTTACCGTCACAGACGTACACAAGCCACTGCCAGATAATCGCCTTACGAAGGGCCGGTCGAAATATATACGTCATGTCATGTTACGCCACCGTCCCGACTATTAGATTTAAAAATCTCCATAGCAGAGGTCACGAAGGTGACTATACTGCTTCAATAAAATATCTCTAATAATCGATATGCTAAAATAAGCATCTTTATGCCGTTATTAAATTTAACAATCACTGTCTGTTAAAAGCGCAATTCTTCGAATACTTCTGACTTTAAAAGCACCCCGAATAGTCACGGAAAATAGCCAACCAATAACACATTTATTGCACCTAATAAAATTAAATTAGTCCAAAACTGAAGTGGGCCTAAAATTATTGTGGCCCATTTACTAAAATCTAGGCAGCCCAAAAGGAAAACATAAAGGCCCATAATAATAGTTTCCTTTTTTTAAACCGAAGTGGGCCAAAAGCTAAACTAAGCCCATTATTAAACCCTAAGGCAAACCTAACGTGACATGCACACTAAGTACTAGGACATCATGAGGTCACCACATGCATTAAAATAGTAAATTAAACAGGCCCACTATTGGGCCCATAATAAACCCTAAGCCTAGCTGTTAGACGTGACATGAAAAATAATAGTCAGCCACCAAATGGAAAGTAATGCACGAATTCCTCCAGAGCTTACAAAGGTGCTGCCTGATAACAGCCACATAGCCCCAACGGCACTGAACTCGCAAGGGCCAGGCCAGCGACGCCCAACGGCGTTCAGCCACAAGTTGAACAGCCTTCAACGCCTCAGCCCAACGGCCATTAACCGCACGCGGCGGACGCCCAACGGCGCTGAAACTGCGCGCGGCGCACGGCGTCCAAACGGAGCCACCTTGCAGAGCCCAACGGCGCTGCCCTTCGGCGGCTTTTGCGGCCGTAATCAACGCCCGACGACCACCGATCTGCAACACCGAAAATGCGACGCCCAACGGCGTTGCAGTGCAGATCAGAGCGCAGCCGATTCTGTCCAACGCAACCCACATGGCTGCCTAATTAATCCAAAGCAAGGTGGCTCTGATACCACTTGTTGCGATCCGTAACCGTATGGATCCGAAAAACCTTTAACCTTGATTGGATAATTAAGGCGTAAACTAAGTACAACGGAAATAGAAAACGACCTGTAAATTCCATAGCGTTCTTGACGAGAACAGGGTATGTGGATCTTCCAAGTACGTGTACGTGTTTTGTTTGGGGAAGATGGGTACCCCAAATATCCTTAGACGGCAGCCACTAGGGTTTTAGAAGAGTGACAGCTGTATGTTTCGTTGTACAGCACTTAGGGACCACACCCATATTTGTAGATGTCATAAAGGGCTGGCCGTTAATAAGCCCATCAGAATTTAAGTTCCAGCCCCAAGGAATTCTACACCAATATTATTAACCCCATACATCTTATTTAATTGCGACAGACCCCCTAAATTTAATTGATCACCGAATGAGTCCTTTAACTTAATTACAATATTAGGCATACGACTAGTACCACAATACATGTAGGTCTACATGTCCGAATGTTAATCGTGCTAGAAATATGTAGTCGAATAGTCCCAACCTAACATTTACGAGCATACACAGCTAAACTGAGTTCGCTGCTCCAGGGCTGCTCGCGCTGAGGGACAGCAGAAGGAGTCGAAAGGACAGCTGAAACGGCAGCCATCTTCGGTCGCTCACCACCCGCTCGATAAAATCACTCAAAGACGTACGCAAGTAGGGCAGCGGGCAACTGAAGCTCGCGCAGCGCAGACACGCAGTGGAGGGCAGAGGTACGTACACGGGCTTAAAAGATGAAAAATATTTATTTAGGCTAAATATCAAATGATAGGTTATACTAGTACTCAATTTATTCCTCGTGTTCGATACTCGGATATTTGCTATAGCTATTCTACAAACGATAGATACACTGCCTATCGCGCGTCGTGCTAGTTATAACATATTCGTTTTAATTATTACTTGACGTACTTGCACGAACACTTATTTAAAACCTACACGCTCGCGATCAAAGAAACCTAGTATTTATAAGTTCTGGGTAGAATAATTAAAGGAACTTAGTTTCGGGAAGATGAAGGTGCGAAGGTTCGGCCGAACCTTAGAAATCCACATGAACAAATCGGGCGAAATGTTAAATGAATGGAAGGCTCGGCGAATGCAAGTATAGTACAAGGAATCAGCCGATTTGAAATGATCGGGCGAATTGGTTAGTTGTTAAGCAATCGACGAATGTAAGTTTTAAGGTGCCAAATCGGGCGATTTGTGAGTCTCCATGAATGATGAATCGGGCGAAATGATGAAGTGACAAAAGAAGATTTTTATGCATGGAATCGGACGATGGGTAAATAAGGAGGACATGGCGAAACTAACCCTCACACATGAAGAATCGGCCGAATGTGGGGGATTTAAAGAATTACAATCGGGCAACTCAAAGGAGATAGATCTCGGCGATTTTGGTCCTCAAAATACTTCCAATCGGGCGAAACAAAAACACGGCGAAATTTATATACATGATACCAATCGGGCGATCCAAGGAAGATGAACACTCGGCGATTTCAACCTCTAACACCTTAAATCGGGCAATTAATGGGTACTTAGTAGAAGATGAGCTTCAATCGGGCGAAACTAGGTCAAAATAACAAATCGGCCGCATGATTGAGAAATTAAGATAACTAATCGGGTAACTCAAAGGCGTGAAGGAATCGGGCGAACCTTAGTACGTAAAGAAAGTTTAGATGGACCTAACCCTAACTTAGCTTAGGCTAGCATTGAGCGACTTAGGGTTTAGTAACTTAATAAGATCGATAGTTGAAGTAAATTATTTCAACATTGTCCTCTAGTTTAATTATTAAACTGATAATATGTTATTTCTATTTAAGGGTAAAAAAATAAAGAATTCACAGGGCAGTAAGCTTGATTAGCTCGGACGACAGGTAAGTGGGAATTTTCACTACAACACATAAATCGTTTGTAAGAATGTGAATTACGTGGCTATATGTTTCTATGAGGTTATGTGAACTATCATGTGACGTGAATTATTTGTCAAATGTAATGACATGAGCATGAGCACATGCATACACGGCATGCACGAGAATGGTGAGATGAGCGTATGCATGGTATAATGTCGCTTGGAAGCGATGGATATTTGCCGATATTGGCATCTGATGTCGACTCACAATTGAGTCAGGACTGCTTCTATGGCACCATGATGACCCGGTACGTCGTCGAAAATATATTTATTATTTGGGCAGAATACCATGAATTGCGGTAGGTGCGACCTGGAGGAGGCGATCCGAGGGTGGGGAGCGACACCGATGGTATCTCTGGTGTTGGCGACCTCGGAGTGGGCTACCAGCCGTGAGCGTCCGCGGAACAGCAAGTACCCATTGGGCCGAATGGCGGACCGTCATACATCCCAGTGCGAATTGGGCCGAAATGTGGACTAGTACCTTGTGGTCGACCCTTTGTGGATTGCTGACCATTTGTCCTTAATTGGATTTGGGCTCTGAAAATGGTACATAATAAGTCAGTCGAGGGCCGAATAATATGAGATCGGTTTGATCCTGTTAGGGTCATGAAGCATTGGGTGGATGCCTTTGCAAATAAGACACGTGCACGGCATGCATCATTCCCACTTACTGAGCTTTATAGCTCATCCCATGTTTTTATGTGTTGTAGGTGCGCGCCTGCATCATTCCTACTCGTGAACATGCTATATTGGCTATTTATCATTATGACTTTGTTCTTAATATAATATGTCTATATGTTGATTGAATATCACTTCGATATGTCTATGTGTTGATGTGATTTCATGGTAATATCGTTAGGGCGACAGCTAGAAAACGATTAGGCCTTTCATAAAATGATAGAATTCGATTATAGGGCGACAGCAAATACGACCTCGCTTAGGTAAATTAATATATATCTCACAACCGTTTAGGCGACAGCAAATTCGGGCGTGAGTAGGAATTACCGCGACTTAGTCATTATTTTTGTGTTAACGGTAATTACGGCCTCGTCAATGATACCTAGCGGGATTCGCAATCCCGAGCACTCGTTTTATATATAAAAAAAGAATTTTTTATATTTAAGTTGTGTTCAAGCTAGTTAGAATTTATTTATAAATCAAAATATAACTAAAAAAAATATTAAATATTTAAGTTGTGTTTAAAGCTTGTGGTTGTTAGGTTTTACTGTGGGATTTAATTCATAAATTAAAAGATGAAAAATATTTATTTAGGCTAAATATCAAATGATAGGTTATTACTAGTACTCAATTTATTCCTCGTGTTCGATACTCGGATATTGCTATAGCTATTCTACAAACGATTGGTACAATGCCTATCGCGCGTCGTGCTAGTTATAACATATTCGTTTTAATTATTACTTGACGTACTTGCACGAACTTTTATTTAAAACGTACACGCTAGCGATCAAGTTTTTGGCGCCGTTGCCGGGGAGTAAATTGATATTAGGAACACCGTAGTTCGGTAATTTAGCCACTCTTATTTATTAGTTTCCTTCTTTTATATATTTGAGTTTTTATTTATTAAAGTGAATATAGCTAGTTATCATTTCTTTGTTTACTTGTTTGCGTTTTTATTTAAGTATTCATCTCTTTGCTTTATTTTTTTTTCTGCTTATTTGTCTACTACTTTGCTAACTTTTGGTTCGCGTGTCTACGGTACCTTCAACAGTGAATGACCCGAAGCCATCAATCGGGTCCCATCGTTGAAGTAGATTCAGATTTCGAGCGAAAGTTACGCAGACAACTCAGATACGATTCCGACGGCACGACTAGTAACTCTCAGGAAGCTCTAGTAAGCTGCTCAGAGGACAACTCTCAGGAGTCAGCAGCAAATTTTCGGGTAGAGACGTCCGTAGATAGCCGAGAGACAGAGGCAGAAATGGAAGATCGCAGAGTGCCTATTCACCCTCCAGAGGAGGAGCAATCTCTACAAGATCTGCTCTAGAACGCCACGCTAGGCGGTTACAGAGTCAGCGATCGTCATCCCGCCGATCGAGAACAACAACTTCGAGCTGAAGCACTCTTGGCTTCAGATGATCTTTCAGACGGCTCAGTTCGAGGGAAACCCGACGATGATCCATATTCACACTTGAAGGCTTTCGTGACAGTGACAGACACCATCAAGATAAATGGAGTCTCGAGCGATGCAATCAAACTGATGCTATTTCCTTCTCGCTCAAGTTTAGGGCGAAGGACTGGCTGGATACGTTACCGCCCAGATCGATCACTACGTGGGAAGAACTGCGAGCTGCATTCATCAGTCATTACTTCCCGCTGTCAAAGGTGCTAAGGTTGAAGATGGAGATCTCCCTTTTCCACCGAAAGGACTCAGAGAACCTTTACAAGGTGTGGGAAAGATACAAGTCACTGTTGAAGAAATGCCCGCAACATGGGATGTCGAAGGCCGCCATGATCAACCGATTCCACGAGGGCCTCAATGATCAGACCGTTCACATGTTAGACGGAGCCGCAGGAGGAGGGCTCGTGAAGTTGAGCGCTACCGATGCTTGGAACCTGATCGAGGATTACTCGAGGAACAGCTTCATGAGAGGCAACACGAGGATTAAGATGCCAGTCGTGTTTGGGGTGAGCAAGGAGACAGCCACAAATGCCAAATTCGAGGCGCTCCAGCAACAGATTGCGGCGACCAACTCTCAGCTTCAGACGGTGATCAGTAGACTACTCCAAAGGCCGAGCAAGCACAACCAGTTAATGTCGTAACGACCACGACACCACCTCAGCAAAAGCCGTACATACCACAATGCGGTATTTGCGGAGCAGCTCACGAAACATCAGAGTGCCAAGTCGGACAATCACTGAAGCACGTGGACTACATGGGGAATTACCAAGGCCAGCGGAGTTACCAGCCTCGAGCGCATCCCAATCTGGCGTATGGGAATCAAAACCACCATGGGCAAGGGCCACCAGGATTTCAACCCAGACATTCTAGTTTCCAACCGGAGCACCACATCAGTATCAGAAACGCATCCTCGGGGTCGGGATGCAATGACATGGGGGAGATGAAGGATATGATGAAGGCACTCCTCACGAACTTCAACAGCACCACCGCAGCTCACGAGAGCCGAATGACGAAGATGGAGGAGTATATGGAAGCCAACAACATACGTGCTCAGAACACAGATGCCTTGGTTAAGAAGTTGGAGCAGCAAGTGGGCCAAATGGCGAAGCAATTGGCGGGGCGAACCAATGATCACTCCCAGCTACACCGAGCCAAACCCTAAGGAGTATTGCAAGGCGGTAACCCTGAGGTACGGGAGAGAGTTACAGGAGGTGCCCGCCAAAAGGAAATCCAAGGAGAATACTGATTTCGAGGTCCATGACGAGCCAGTAGTGGAGGAAAGCAAAGACGACGATGTCGAAAAGCCGAAGCTGAGAAGGAGAAGGTCGAGCCCGAAAAAGAAAAGGCGAAGGAGATCGAGCGACCACCGATGAAGCTGTACCAGCCGAAGATCCCCTACCCAGCTCGGCTGAAGAAGGACATAGATGAGGCGCAGTTCGGTAAATTTAGGAATATGTGTAAAGAATTGCATATTAACTTACCTTGTTGAAGCGATTACACAAATGCCCAGTTTTGCTAAGTTCCTGAAGGACTTGCTGACGAATCGAAGGAAGCTCGAACACGTCTCCACCGTATGCTTACGAGGGGAGTGCTCGGCGATACTCCAAAGCAAGATGCCGAAGAAAACTCAAGGACCCAGGGAGTTTTACTATTCCCTGTCTTATAGGCGATTTATTAGTTGAACGTGCTTTAGCTGATCTAGGAGCTAGCATAAATCTGATGCCGTATTCCATGTTTAAACGTTTAGGATTAGGCGAACCACGACCCACTAGGATGAGCCTCCAATTGGCTGATAGATCGGTTAAAATACCCTCTAGGTGTTAACGAGGATGTCCTAGTTAAAGTAGATAAGTTCGTGATTCCTGCTGATTTCGTTATCTTAGACATGGAAGAAGATGATAATGTTCCATTAATCTTAGGGAGACCATTCTTAGCTACAGGCGAGACAATGATAGATGTTAGGAATGGGACATTGACTTTGACGGTAGATGGAGAAAAAGTTACGTTCAATATGTCTGACTCGATGAAAAGGAGTAATGAGCATGATGATAAGTGTTACTACTTAGACGCTTTTGAGCATGATTTTCTCTTTTCTGTGCAAGGTCTGTCGCAGGTGTCTGGCGAGGAAGGAATGATTATGGTGATCGATGAGTGCGAGGAAGAAGTTGACGAGCCCATTATGACCGTCGATAAAAGCAGCGAAGAGGATAAGGAAAAGAGTTCGGTCGAGGTGCCACCGATCCTAGAATAAAAATCGCTGCCAACCACCTCGAGTACGCGTTTCTCGGCGGCAACGAAGGGCTACGGTCATTATCTCATCAAGCCTCGACGACGGACAGAAGAGCCAGCTCTTGGACGTATTGAAAGCACAAAGAAGGCTCTGGCGTGGAAGATATCCGACATCAGAGGGATCAGTCCGAGCTACTGTACGCACAAGATGCTGATGGAGGACGAGTTTAAGCCAGTCGCCCAACGTCAAAGGCGACTCAACCCGAATATGAAGGATGTCGTGAAGAAGGAGGTGATCAAGCTATTAGACGCTGGGATGATCTCTACCTATCTCAGACAGCGCGTGGGTAAGTCCGGTTCAAGTAGTCCCAAAGAAGGGACGTATGACAGTCGTCACTAACGACAAGAACGAGTTGATTCCAACAAGAACAGTAACTGGGTGGTGCGTGTGCATCGAATATAGAAAATTGAATGACGCCACGAGAAAGGACCATTTTCCCTTACTGTTTATCGACCAAATGCTAGAAAAATTATCTGGTCATTCATTTTATTGTTTTCTCGATGGTTTATCAGGATATTTGCAGATTCCTATAGCGCCTGAGGACCAAGAGAAGACCACATTCACTTGCCCGTTCGGTACGTTCGCGTACTGGAGGATGCCATTCGGTCTATGCAATGCCCCAGCCACCTTCCAGCAATGTATGATGGCGATATTTGACGAGTTGGTAGGTGAGGTAATGGAGGTATTTATGGATGATATTTCTGTTTTTGGTTCGTCGTTTGATGTGTGTCTATCTAATTTGAAGCTTGTACTCGCACGTTGCGAGGAAACGAACTTGGCGCTTAATTGGGAAAAGTGTCACTTCATGGTTCGAGAGGGCATAGTTCTTGGCCATAAGATTTCCTCTAAGGAATCGAAGTGGACCGAACTAAGTTAGAAACTACAGAAAAGTTGCTCGTCCCCTCGAATGTGAAGTCAATTAGGAGTTTTCTAGGTCATGCTGGTTTTTATCGTCGATTTATTAAGGATTTTTCTAAGATTGCACGACCTATGACTAGACTACTCGAGAAAGATGCTCCATTTGACTTAAATAATGAGTGCTTGCATGCGTTTAATTTACTGAAAGAGCGACTTATCACAACACCTATTATGGTCGCCCCCGACTGGGTGCTGCCCTTTGAACTAATGTGCGATGCTAGTGATTACGCAGTTGGAGACGTACTAGGGCAGCGCAAGGACAACCACTTCAGGCCTATTACTACGCCAGTAAGACGCTAGACGCAGCCCAAGCCAACTACACGACCACTGAAAAGAAGCTTTTAGCTGTCGTGTTCGCCTTCGATAAATTCAGGCCGTACCTTATTTTGTCAAAAGTTATTGTTTTTACTGACCACTCTGCCCTTAAGTACCTATTAGCAAAGCCGGATGCCAAGCCTCGGCTAATCAGATGGATCCTACTCCTTCAAGAGTTCGACATCGAGATCCGAGACAAGAAAGGAGCAGAGAATCTTGCAGCAGATCACCTCTCTCGACTAGAGGAGTCCGAAATCCATAACAAGGACGACAAAGCGATTCAGGACACATTCCCAGACGAGCACTTGTACTCAATACAAGTGGTAAGTGATGATACTCCTTGGTTCGCAGATTTTGCTAATTATCTTGTTGCGAGGGTCCTACCAAAGGGGTACACAAGTCAACAAAAGAAGAATTCTTTCTGACCTGAAGTACTACTTTTGGGAAGATCCGTATCTTTCAGGCGATGTGCCGACCAAATGATACGGCGATGTGTTTCTTCCCCTGAGACGATGAAGATTCTTGGTCATTGCCATAGCGGACCAACTGGAGGGCATTACGCAGCCAACCGCACCGCTCAAAAGGTACTAGAAAGCAGTTTCTATTGGCCTACTCTTTTCAAAGACGCCCAAAGGTACGTTGGCATTTGTGATCAGTGTCAACGCACAGGTAATCTTTCAAAACGCGACGAAATGCCCCAAAACTTTATTTAGTATGTGAGATTTTTTACGTGTGGGGTATAGTTTATGGATCCCTTCCCTAGCTCGTATACAAATAAGTATATTCTGGCTGCTGTAGACTATGTGTCTAAGTGGGCCGAGGCGCAAGCTTACCACGAACGATGCTAGGGTTGTCCTTAGATTTTTGCGAACATATTTTCACGATTTGGGGCACCTAGATGCATTATTAGCGATAGGGGTACACATTTCTGCAACACCCAATTGCACGAACATTAGAGCGTTATGGTATTAGACACAGCTTATCCACCCCATATCATCCTCAGGCTAGCGGTCAGGTAGAAGTAGTGAACCGTGAGTTAAAACGTATCCTAGAGAAGACTATAGACGGGAACCGTAAGGAGTGGGCGAATAAGCTTATTGGGCATATAGGACTGCTTATAAGACACCAATAGGCACTACACCGTATAGATTGGTCTATGGGAAGGCGTGCCACCTCCCCGTAGAAATCGAGCATAAAGCCTATTGGGCAATCAAGTCATTGAACATGGATTTGGGGGAAGCCGGCGGAAAGCGGCAACTCCAAATTAATGAGCTAGACGAGTGGCGTTTATCAGCTTATGATAACGCTCAAATGTATAAGGAGCGCTCGAAAGCCTACCATGATAGGAAGATTAGGCAAAGGCGAGAGTTTCAAGAAGGGGACCAAGTCCTCCTCTTTAACTCTCGACTTAGGCTATTCCCGGCAAACTTAGATCACGTTGGTCGGGACCGTTCACAGTTATTCGTGTTTTCCTTACGGCACTGTCGAGATTTCAGGAATAGAGCAGGGCACTTTCAAAGTGAACGGCCATAGGCTGAAGCACTACTACGGAGACTTAAGCGACAAAGAGGTAATGTACCTCAGCTTCAAGGAAATTAGAGCGTGAAAAGGTACGTCCAGCTCAAGACGTTAAAGAAGCGCTTCTTGGGAGGCAACCTAGGTTTCTGCATTCACGTCTAGTTTTATGCCTTAGGTTTAGTTGCATTTCACGTTTATCGTAATATAAAAAAAAACAAACATAAAAAAACCATTAAAAAAATGGGAGAGATGCGGGACGATACACCTTTATTAAACGGGCAATCAAATTTTATTCTATTCATAGAGGTCATGTTCCATAATCCCGATTTATGATTTCACGTTTATTTCAAATTCGGACAAGTTGCATCCACGTTTATGTTTACGCACTTCTACTTACTATAAAAAAAAAACTTGGGGATGGTGATGTTTTTTGATGAGTATCAGTGTTGTCCCATTTTCCTTTAAGATGTCTATTGCTGTTAATTTTCTATGAATTGTTTTACGCCCTATTTTCTTTAAGTCTATTTTGTGAGGTCAAATGTCACGAGGAACGACATCTACGAACAATGCAATGCGTAGTCTCATCCAAGCCAGCCAGAATCACGCCAAACGCTTCTGCAACTAAGGAATTCAAAACCTCAAGTGTGGGGAGGGCCGTTTGCAAAGCATGCACATCGAACTATTCAGGGAAGTCGTCTATTTATTTATTTTCCTCTTCCTTGTGTTCAAATGTTTGTTACGTTGAGGGAAACGGAAATTTAAGTGTGGGGAGGGATATTTCTGTGAAAGTGATAATACGAACATATTTATATGTGCATGATTTTAAAAAAAAAAATTCGAGATCTAAAAAAAAAAATTTATGGCATAAATCTTCTTCGAAAATCATGGTTCTTATCTATTAAAGGGTGATTTCATGTAGAAATTTTATGAGTAATTAGGATGCATATGCGTAGTCGATTTCTTTCTTGCATGATGAAACTTAGCGATACATGAAGGATTCGTACACATAACCTTATTTTTGTGAGATTTTGAGCCTACGAGCTTTTCGCTCATTTCTTTGGTTGTGTGAAACGTGCCTAATTTACGTCTCTCTAGAACTTGCTCGTGTATTACGTGTTGAAATTGCTTAAGGTGAAAATGTGTGAAAATGAGGAATGCATTAGGAATTAGTCCATAGCCAAAGTTCTGACCACGCCTGATCACCGTAGTTAGCCACTTTGAGCCTGAGCCTTTTATTTTCGAAACCCTATATTCATAGCTGCCAACCTAAATAGCCTTCAGATTAAACCCCATCGGAGCGATAGTGTAAGTGAAGGATGAGTGACGGAGTCACGGTGCACAATTTAGTCAAATGTCTGACAAACACCAAAAAAAAACTGAAAAAAAGACGAAGAAAAAAAAAAGATGAATGAGAAATAGCTAAGAACCTTTCCTCCGATAATCATTCACTCTCTAGAGCACATTTTTTATACCCTAAGTAAGAGATGTCGAGAAGAAAGGCTTGGTAAAAAAAAAAGAGTGAAAAAAGAGAAAAAAAAAGAGAAAAAAAAGAGAGAAGAAAAAAGAAAAAAGTTTGCGTGGAAGTTAGATGGTCGACTTATTGGCGCATTCGTGACGAAGGCATGATTCCAACACGACTCTAGCTCATATCCTTTACGCTTAGCCCTTGAATATTTTGGATATTTGGCCTACTAATACCGGTAAAGTCATTCCGATTCACACTTTATTACTTGGGTAGTAGATTTACGAATCACTTGCAAGCTTATGGTAGAGACTGGATTAGTGCATGAACAGAGAGATTTCACAGACATATTAAGCCTATATACGGTGTGATTTGAGTGAATCCATGTGAGGTACGAATCTGAATTGATATTGCTAAGGAATTTGTGTAGTTAGACGTCTGCAAATGTGTTTTCCGACGTTACTTGAATTATTTCATTACAAGATTCATTCTTGAAAGATAAGTTGCAGGATATAAAAATTTTTGCCTTATTATTTCTTTGCTTGAGGACAAGCAAACGCTCAAGTGTGGAGAGATTTGATAAATGGAATTTATATTATATTTTATGCCCGTAAAAGCATATTATCGGTTGATATTAATATAAATTTCTTCGAATATTATGCTTATATGTTTATATTTAATTTTTGACAGATATTCGCAAAAAGAACTACAACCGGAAATATTCGGGCTTGAAATAAATTTGAGGAATCATTGAACCAATTGGGCCGAAGAATAATTCAGCCCAAATCTAATAGCCCAGCCCAAGTCCATGATGATAATAAAATAGGGAGAGAGAGAGAGAGAGATATCAACGACAACATTGAGCTGCAAGCCCCACAAGCACAGATCGATGGAAATTAGCAAAGAAGAGATCAAAGAAAATCTTACGCCTCCAAGAAGCTCACGGCTCAAGGAAGAATATCTCCCACAGCAGCCTTTGAGTTGCAATTTGAAGATATTGTCTGTATTTTCAGCATCTATAAAAGGGGGAGAAGGATCGAGCACTTGAAGGCAGCTCTCAACCATCTCTGATCGACCTCTCTGTTCAACACATACCAAACACACAACTCGCCATCGACCTCTCCACTCAAACCCACCATCGAACACTTCAGAGCTGAAACACTCACCTCTGAACCATCGCTCAGAAACTCCTCTCAAAGGGCAGACAGCCTTATCCAACGTCTGCTCTCATCAACCGAACCACACAGCTTCAAGGGCCAATCGAGCACTTCATGGGTAATAGAGATCGAAGCAGGCAGCCGTTGGGGTTGTAATTACTCGCACCTGGGAGGTTTTTGAAGCAGATATCAGCCATATCCCAAGCTCGCAGCTGCGGTTCAGATTCGACGCCAAGTTCACTGCTGCCATGTCGAAGTCCCGCAACATCCTCTGAGCGAATCGAAGCGTTTACTGTTGGGATCCGTAACCGTATGGATCCGAAAAACCTTTAACTTGATTGGATTAATTAAGGCGTAAACTAATTACAACGGAAATAGAAAACGTACCTGTAAATTCCATAGCGTTCTTGACGAGAACAGGGTATGTGGATCTTCCATGTACGTGTACATGAAACCTTTTGTTTGGGGAAGATGGGTACCCCAAATATCCTTAGACGGCAGCCACTAGGGTTTTAGAAGAGTGACAGCTGTATGTTTCGTTGTACAGCACTTAGGGACCACACCCATATTTATAGATGTCATAAAGGTCTGGCCCGTTAATAAGCCCATCAGATATTTACGTTCCAGCCCCAGGAATTCTACACCAATATATTAACCCCACACATCTTATTAATTGCGACAGACCCCCTTAAATTTAATTGATCACCGAATGAGTCCTTTAACTTAATTACAATATTAGGCATACGACTAGTACCCAATACATGTACGTCTACATGTCCGAATATTAATCGTGCTAGAAATATGTAGTCGAATAGTCCCAACCTAACATTTACGAGCATACAAGTAAATGAGTTCGCTGCTCCCAGGGCTGCTCGCGCTGAGGGACAGCAGAAGGAGTCGAAAGGACAGCTGAAACGGCAGCCATCTTCGGTCGCTCACCACCCGCTCGATAAAATCACTCAAAGACGTACGCAAGTAGGGCAGCGGGCAACTGAAGCTCGCGCAGCGCAGACACGCAGTGGAGGGTAGAGGTACGTACACGGGCTGAGAAAAGACGTGAGGGCAGATTCTATTTGCGACGGAAGGCATTGACGGAGCACGAGTTATCAGAGCTAAATATCAGGGAAGAAATTATGTTTTCGTCTTTGATATTCTCGTCTTCTCTTGTTTCCGTCGTAAATATGAGTAGCTAATTTATCACGTGCTTGGGATGGGATGAACGCTAGGTAGAGTTATTTGACGTAAAAGTACTCGTGAACATGCTATATTGGCTATTATCATTTATGACTTTGTTCTTCAAATTAATATGTCTATGTGTTGATTTGAATATCACTTCGATATGTCTATGTGTGATGTGATTTCATGGTAATATCGTTTTTAGGGCGACAGCTAGAAAAAACGATTAGGCCTTTCATAAAAATGATAGGAATTCGATTATAGGGCGACAGCAAATAATCTGTCCTTGCTTTAGGTAAATTAATATATACTCTCACAACCGTTTAGGGCGACAGCAAATTCGGGCGTGAGTAGGAATTACCGCGACTTAGTCATTATTTTTGTGTTAACGGTAATTTACGGCCTCGTCATGATACCTAGCGGGATTCGCAATCCCGAGCATCCGTTTTATATATAAAAAAGAATTTTTTTAATATTAAGTTGTGGTAGCTAGTTAGAATTTATTATAAATCAAAATATAACTAAAAAATATTAAATATTTTAAGTTGTGTTTAAAGCTTGTGGTTTTTGTTAGGTTTTTACTGTCGGATTTAATTCATAAATTAAAAGATGAAAAAATATTTATTTAGGCTAAATATCAAATGATAGGTTATTACTAGTACTCAATTTATTCCTCGTGTTCGAACTCGGATATTCGCTATAGCTATTCTACAAACGATAGGTACACTGCCTATCGCGCGTCGTGCTAGTTATAACATATTCGTTTTAATTATTACTTGACGTACTTGCACGATTACATATTTAAAACGTACACGCTCGCGATCAAAGAAACCTAGTGTTTATAAGTTCTGGGTAGAATAATTAAGGAACTTAGCTTCGGGAAGATGAAGGTGCGAAGGTTTCGGCCGAACCTTAGAAATCCACATGAACAAATCGGGCGAAATGTTAAATGAATGGAAGGCTCGGCGAATGCCAGTATAGTACATAAGGAATCAGCCGATTTGAAATGATCGGGCGAATTGGTTAGTTGTTAAGCAATCGACGAATGTAAGTTTTAAGTGCCAAATCGGGCGATTTGTGAGTCTCCATGAATGATGAATCGGGCGAAATGATGAAGTGACGAAAGAAGATTTTTATGCATGGAATCGGACGATTGGGTAAATAAGGAGGACATAGCGAAACTAAACCTCACACATGAAGAATCGGCCGAATGTGGGAGATTTAAAGAATTACAATCGGGCAACTCAAAGGAGATAGATCTCGGCGATTTTGGTCCTCAAAATTACTTCCAATCGGGCGAAACAAAAACACGGCGAAACCATTTTTATA